>JAWQUT010000040.1:696626-744570 GCA_033807755.1 Ellobium chinense | reverse complement strand
AAAAAGAAAAATGTTTTATAGGCCTATAATCACAGTGAGAATGTTTGATTATTAGACTAAGTAGCTTTAAAATCAGCCTGACAAAAGATACAAGTACTCACAAGATTGGGGCCGATTAACTTTATACTTGCTTATAATGCATGCAGCAATAGCTTGATGCTTGTAGGTTGTTTGAATGACTTTAAAGTTTAAAGTCTGTCAAAGCCCACGGGTTTAAATACTTGGCTCACACGCTGAGATCAGCGAAAAAAATTTGACATGGTGTACCAACAGAACTGTAGGCCTAACAATCAAATAACTGTGAAATCAACAGTGCCTGAAGGGGAGGGGGGGGGAGGCTAATTGGTTATCATCCTCGACTTACAAAGTGATGGGAGACAGGATTGGCACAAATACACTAATAGCACTAGGAGATAGCTTCAGTCTTTCTTTCAAATCTTTTTTTTTTTTTTTGCACAGTCTTGTAGCACATGAACCGGATTTATTAGCTCATATACTATCGACAGTTGATATAGGTGACGGTTATAGTTGTCACTCCCAGCCCAGTGGAGTGAAGCTCAGTCCGATCTAGCTCGCCTGGTGGTATCAAAACTGTCAGGAGGCACTAGGCCCAACAAAGTAATAACAGGGTGTAATCAATTCTCAGGCACTTATACCTTGTGGTAGTCCTTGCGTTATGAGAGTTACATAAAATCTCACTAGTGCATTGATCCTCTAATATATTATAATGGAATTGGTAACAGCTCAGCTACAGGTTAGTATTTCAACACATGATGTAAATTGTACGGTACGTGATATACAATTTATTATATCATACATCTTTAGCTCACTGATTCTGTTCAGAATGTATTTTGTTAAATTACATTATATGCAGTGGACTTTATTTTTTATTGTAAAACTGCTATCTTGCACAAGGTCGGCATATCTTTCATTTTCAGTACTTTCAATAATATACCCACTGCTGCTCAGTCGAGATGTAAGTGACACATCTTCAGTAATGTACTCATCCTCACACTTCAAGATCACAGATAAGATAAAATTAGTACTGTTACTTCTATCACCTGCGATTCATTAACTTGATCACAGAAGGTAGGCCTACAATGGCGCAGTGGCGGAGCGTCCTTAATTTTGAATCTAAGATCATTCTTTCACAGCAGTCTGATACAGAGTATCTTCCGTGCACCAAATACATCAAAAATAATTTTCCGTTTTTCAATACGGTTTCTCTCTAAAAATTAGACTATCTATGGTGCCCACCGCGTCAGTTTTGCGAAGAAAGAGCATCGCTCTGTTACCGTGCGCGCATGTAATATGACACAATAGGGAGAGCTAGAGTTACCGGATTTGGCCCCTTCTCCGATCAGCAGAAGCCTGTGGCAAAAACGCTGACGTTCCAGCAGCTTCAGACACCTCTATCTGACAATGTATTATTCAGATTTTAAATAAGGTTCTGGTATTCCAAATTTAAAAGTAAAGTTTGATAGTGTTAGCCAGAAAAAGTATTCTGCATTTTTATTGCCTCAGCATGATTTTGTTTGGCATATCTACTGTTCACAGAGGAATTAAAATTTTCATACCAACATGCTATCACTTGTAGGACGATGCAGTCATTTTGCAAGATTTTAAAAATTAAACATAGGTTCGGGCAAATTTAATATGTGAAGCTTGTGAGATAGATTTTTTTCAACGTTTTTCTTAATGGTTATCGCTATCATTTATCCTGTCCGCCCTTCACTTTCTCTTTCCCAATGTACCGCAAAAAGGAACTGGACTCAATCGATCTATTACAGAAAATAATACAAAATTTGCTGATATTGAGGTAAAAAGTTTTATTTCTGTTGATTAATACTGTTAAGGGACCTTTTCTCGTCATTTTTGCCAAAATAGTCTACTTCAAACGATATGCGGGTGAAACTTAGTTCAAAATGGTAGTGATTCGCCAATGACCTGCCAATGCGGCAATTTATGTTCCGTTGTTCTCGAGTACATTTTCTGCAAAAAGATTGCAGAACATTTGTGAACAAAACAATTTATTGCGGGAAATACCAGCATGGCTTCCACTGGTAGTGAAACATATGATGATTCGAATGAAGAATTGTGTACGATTGAAGCGTCAGTGGTGACAGGCTTTGAAGAGTCGGCTCGTGGTGAGGCAAGAGAAAAATTTGGCACTGAGGTGAAAGCTGCTAGGGGCAAAATAACATGGAAAGTGCCGCTGGAGAGGGTGAAAGATGTGAGTTGTCTATTATAGTTATAGTCTATTATAATATTAATAGACTAGACTAGACTAGTCTAGCTTCGCGAAGATTTTGTTTTTTTGAGCTACGAACTAGACTAGACTAGAATGGGCGCCAAGGCATAAAATCAAGTCTAGATCTGTATAATTTCAGGCCCTTTGAATTCCACATATAATTGATTGGTATAGGTTACAGCCATTACTGATTACAGGAGTCAGAGCATCCAAACAGTAGGCCTACACATATTGCAGAATGAAGCGTAGCAAGAAAATGAAGAATACATGAAATGGGTGCCTAGGCCTAGGGCTATCTCCTGGGAATGGACCACTCTTGTTAATTTATTTAGTCATTGGTTTAGCCACAAGATCAGTAACCTTATGATTCTGTAATTTAATTATTGATGCACCAGAATCAGATATTTTAATATGAATGTTAGATCTAGTCTAATTAAAGATAAAAAAATATGCTTCAACTCAAGTATTTAGTTTCTTTTGCCAAGATCTAGAGTCTAGATCTAGACTAGACTATAATTTATCTGTTTATTTTTCATTTCTCTCGTCGACACGTATGCACATAGGTTGTCAAGTTTAGTTTATCTGACAACTAGGCGTGAGTTCATATTTAACAAAATGCTCTTTAATTTTGTTATTTGTCTCTTTTTCCTTTTATTATTGACTGTCACCGCGCCCCTAAATGTGTATCATACCAGGTGGTGAAAATGGGATCAATAGACAACTGCCGTGTAGTGATGTATTCTTCCCCACACTTCAAGTTCACAGACCAGGTAAGATTTTTAATTACAGTCCCCTATGTCATTTATAGTACAGCATCATCTTTTGACCACAGGGCACAATGGTGTCTATTGTTATGAGTCTCTATAGATCCAAAATCAGTGGGATTTAATCTTGCTGGTGCATTCACACTGGCAGCACAAACAGAATGACTCTTGCTGTTGAAAAAATGCGAACAGGAAGACTTTCATTTATGCATCCTGTACTTGACTAACACTCCTGTATGGACACAGTGTGAATAAGGATGCAACTTGAGAGTGCCCAGTGATGTGTGTTATGAAATAAGAGACCTTAGATCAGATTCAGGAATTTTTGTGATAATCAACCAGCACATGTATTTTAGAGTTCTTTTATCATTATTGGTCCATATTTTGGCATCTTTTTCATTACTTTCTACAACTTAACAGTGACCAGTACATTTTCATTCTTGTTCTCAGCATGAAAGCCTTGCCCGCCTGCAGAAACTGGTTAGAGATATTGACTGGGAGTCAGGACTGAAGGTGTGGCAACGTTTCTACACATTCCCTCATCCAATAGCATCATGCCCTGAAGTGATCCCAGATCCAGAGGACTTAGTGGATGTTGTCATTATTACCCGACAGCCACCGGCAAAAAGTAAGGAGGAGAAGAAGAGTCGGAAAGGAGGCAGGGGAAAGAAGAAGGAGAAAAGGAAGGGCAAAGGAAAACAAGGACCGGAGAAGGATGAAGCTGATGAAGATGTCCTTGCTGGAGAAACTGCCAAGATGGTGTCAGAAGATACGCTGTTGGGAAGTGAGGTCAAATCACCATCTGAAAATGAATTAAGATCAGATGATAAGAGTTCAAAGTCTGTGAATGAAAAAGGTGATGCAGCACTGCAGCTGGGAAATGATTCTTCAAGTTTATCCGAGAGAGATCCCAGGGATCATGATGCTGCTGAAGTGATAAAATCATGTGAACCAGAGACTACAGATGAAACTTCTAGTGCTAGTCAACAGGGGTCATCATCGGCATCTGCAAGTACTGATGGCAAAGAGGTCAAATTTTCACTTGAGCCTAAAACAGTCATTGTGAAGCGAGCACAACCAGGCCAGGCAGAGCCTCCAATAGACATTAAGGTTTTGATACCAGGTCCTGATGCCTTTCCCACAGACATTAAGCCAAGTGACCAAAGAGTTGTAGAGCCTATGGATATTGATCATTCTAGTCCAAAGAAAGTATTGTCTCCTTCTAAGGCTTTAGAGAGTGATGAAGTGGTCAATAAAGGAATTACCAGTGAAACAAAGGACAAAGAAAGGCAAACTGACACACCCACTGACACTAACGATTCAGAATTACAGGCTCCTGATGGAGCAAAGCAAGGACCTGTGTCAGAGAATGGCTCAACCTCAGCAGAATTCAGTGTATCAGAATTTGCATCAAGTGTCATCAAGAAACTAACTTCGCCTCCTCAGTCCCCAGTGAAAGAAACTGGATCTGGTGGGATATCCCCATCGGACAAAGTCTGTGTGACTCCACCTCCCACTCCAGTTGCAAGTGTGGGAAATCCTTTCTCTTTGATACAAGACAGACTGAATGCAGAACTGACACCATTCATAAATGATATTGACAGACCCAAAGCAATGCCAGACCAACAACCTAGCAGTGTGGACACTGGAAGCAGTGTAGATCCACCATACTTCTCAGAGAAGCTTGAAAGTGAAAAAGGAAGTCTTCCCACAACAGTTCAAAGTGAAAATGTAATTTCAACAGCAAATGCAACAGCCATGCCCACTAGTGTCTCATCTGTGCCTTTGTCTTCCGCTGATCTTAAACCTTGTGCTGGAGAAACTGGAAGAATTGAGGAATCCTCTGCTCTTGGTGATGAGATCACAGAAAATCTTGAAAGAAAATGCATTGAAGATGAGAAACTGTCCAAGGAGAGAGGGGATTTAATAGTAGAGACCCCTCCTGTGAAGAAGGAAAGGGACCCAACCAAGCCAACATTCAGAGTCACATGCAACCGAGTGGGTGATAACCACACATTTGACTCATCGTCAGCAGCAGCCAGTTTTGGCAGTGCAATCATAACATACTTCAACTGGTCGGTGGACCTGAAGAATTTTGATATTGAGGTAAGATTTCATTGACTTGCATCAGGGATAATTAGGGATGTCAGGCTTCCGTAGCCATGAACAGCATCATATTTGTCCTCAAATCACAATGACATTTGATTCATTAAAAAACCTTGTTCCTAGTAAAGTGAAAGGTAAGAAAATATATCTCACATTTATGACCTGCAGGATTATATCATTTAAATGTGTTCAGTGGGGTTTGGAACCGAAAGGCTGTATTAAACAAAATGGTAAAAGAGTCTTTATGTCCATTTTAGTTTTTCCAAGCTATAATTTAAACGCTGTCGGATGGATGACTTCTTCAGTGAGACTATTTAAAAAAGTTAGGCAAGGAAAATACAAATTTTTCTGGGCCACCTCATTTTGTTTGAGTTTGCCAAATTTCGAGGAATACTTGAAGCACCAGTAAGGAGAAACCAGTTTGGATTTGAAAGATTTGTCGGAGGGAATTGTGATTTCAACTTAATTGTGTTTGAAATATTTGTGCTTATCTGTACATATGTGGCTTTACTTCAAATTTCTTGGTCTTTAAATAATTCTGACTGTCAGGACTGGTTCCAAAACAAGACTTGGCTCACCTGATCTAAAAACATATCTTTTTCATTTAAAACATGATAGTGAATTTCTGCTTTAGCTCGCTAGTTCATTAGCATAAAGAGAACATATTGTCACTCTGACTTGGGATTTTAGATGTGGTTGCATTATATGCCAGAGTAATTGCATTTCCCTAGTTTTAAAATGCATTTCAAGCCATGCCATAATTATTGCACTTCTGAAGTGATTGTTTTAGGTGACTTGTGATACCATGTGATTCGGCAGGTTCTTCTTAATATTGACAATGAAGAAGTGACTGTCTCCATTGCCTTAACCAAGACCAGCCTTCACAACAGAAACCTGGTGGCCTTTGGACCAACTACCTTAAGAGCAACCATCTGTTATAACATGTTGAGGTAAGTTAAGTTGTTTTATAGGCCTGGTGCACTTTCTTAAGAGTTTGCAGAATGTGCCATATAGGCCACTTGCATAACTATTACTGTTACAGAAATTTTTCTGCATTCTTAACCTCCTGAAATCCATTGCTATCTTTCTTTTCAGTTTCTAAAATCCATGGAATATTTGTAACCAGAAATGTACCCACAAGGATAGAATGTTACCTGGCAGTGAAATTGTCAGTGTCAGAGATTTGTTAGAAGGGAAGGCGCCTTCTTAACTACTTTCGACTTTGCAAATTCCATCCTCTTGTTGACTGAGAGAAAGCTGAATTATGAAGAGCATCTACAAGTACCTCTCCTCAGTGAGGTCATCAAAAGATGTTCTAGAGAGTAAGAAATTTGCATGTATTTCCGCTAACAAAATTTATATCATTTGTACAAGATTTCAGAAAGTATTTGATCATGAAGTGTTAGTATGTTTATCAGATGTAGTCAGGAGGTGAGTGCTGAAAGATAAGACACTGGCGCAATATGTATCCCATTTAATAATATGTCTTATTATGTTGTATAGATTGTGCCGAATCAAGAATGGAGATTTCATTTGTGACCCAATGTGTGGAACCTCTGCCATACCTATAGAAGGAGCCCTGAACTGGACAAACTGTTACCACTTTGGTGGAGACATCCATGAGAAAGCAATTGAGCGAACAACACAGAACATTGCCGCTGTTCAAAAGAAGATAAAAGAAGAAAACAAGTGCGTAATCATACAAAGAAAGGAGATATTTTAATGCAGTTATAAGTCTTGCATCTGGGTTAATGCCCAATCAAGTGACTGTACACTATGATTATCCCAGTAAGTGATCTGTCTAGAATGTTCTCAGCTCCTTGGGGAGCATAGAGTGCTGCTGCCATTTACAGGCACTGATCACTAGCACTTCCACTGTCTGTAGCCAGGTATCCCTTATACAAATGGGTGGACCAAAGAAAAGTTGAATGTAATGCTTTCCCAAGGTATTTATTACATGACCTTAGAAACTGAAACCACAACCTTTCTGGTCTTGAGTCAAAGACCATAACAGGTCAGTCATAATGCTCATTTTGAAAGATTTTGTGTTTTGTCTCCTTTCCCATTGGTGGGGATTCTTTATTTGTGTGTGCAGAGGCACAAACATACACCCATTGCATTTACATTAATTTTAATTTACAAGCATCCACAGTCCAATGCCATGTATGGTTTCACATCATAAGTGTATTTTGCAGTTTGTGCCACACTCAGGTAAACACTCAGTAAGAGCCTTCTGCTCTGACTGTTGATTGATTCCATGTAGTTTGATAGGGGTTGCCATGTGACCACTCTATCTGTCATATTTGGCCAACATGATCTTCAGCTCATGCTGTTTAGTCAGCCTTCTATCATGTCTACCTAAGTACACAGAAAATGATATCCTCAGTAAGATAGGCCTACACTGAAGACAGCTGGGGCACACGGCCAATCACACTTTCCCAGTTGTGCATGATTTCTTTCCATAAGAATAATTTATGAGGTTTTAAGTTGTTGAGAAAAGTACTGTAGTGCTTCCAAATATGCACATGATAGAAACCACCTACAACAGCAAAGGCAGTTTCCCAGCTGCTTTGTCTGGACATTTCAAGGATGCCATCCTATTTATTTAATTAATCACTGATATTTTACGTCTGTATATCCAGGGGAGCTTTAAAGGTGGATGCCGTTCAGTGGAACATTCAGCATTTCCCCTTGAGAGACAAGTGTGTGGATGTCTTTGTTTCTGATTTGGTGAGACTCAGTGATGGTTACTATAGTTGCTAATTACTTTTTTGGATGAAATATCTAACATTCAATGAAGTCTTGACTTTTTTGAGGCAAAGAATCACAAGACAACTTGTTAATAATCAATTTACCATGCCCATTTCTATGTAAAGAAACTTAACAGAGGAAATGGGTTTGACAAGAAGAAATCCTGTGGGAGGAGGGTGGAAAAGATGTGCAAGCAAAGTCAAACAAAATTGCAACTATGTCCACTTCCCTTCTTACATTCAGTTTATTATGGCTTAGAACCTTAGTAATTTAGACCTAGACATAATGTGTTATTGTGGTTCCTGAAATAAATTTGGTATCAAAAACCTGCTTTTACTTTGTTTATTCTTTTTATCTTAAAACATTGTTAATGATTTTACTGACTTATCTTTGTTTTCCTCTCTCGTCACTGCAGCCCTTTGGACACAGGTGAGTTGGAAGTGCAAAGTGTGGAGAGTGCAGCGTTTTGCATGTTATATAAAACAGTATGTATACTACTTAAGCTAAGCTGGATGTAACAGAAGCCACCAAATTTGCATCATCATGGCAGAAGTCACTTTAATATGAAATGAAACTTGATATCAGAAAGCCTGTTTAATTTGTGAACCTTGTAAGATGTACTTATATACATGTAATTAGTATACAGTCCTTCCCAGAATAACAAAGCAAAATGCTGTGTGAAATACTTGTTTCCACAAACAGCATCATTGCAATCTGAACAGCTCCATACATGCTTGGTTCCCCAGTTCAGAAATCAGCAAAGAGTTGCTCTACTAATTGTCCTTGTTGTTATCTGGTTGTGAAATACTGAAATGGGTGCAGTGCTTATTTTATTTCTAATCCAGTTACAACTATAATTTCAAGAGTATTGTACTGTCCAGTATATATAGCCCCTTTCACTGGACAGTGTTTTATAAAATATACCAAAAGAACTACACTTGAGAATGCTCTTGGATCTTATCAATTATGTTATCTTTAATTGACAGAATGGGAAGCAGGACGGTGAACCGCACACTTTACCCATGTCTCCTATCTGAAATGGCTAGGACTGCTCGTTCAGGAGCGAGGGCTTGCTTGCTGACAGAAGATAAGACTAGCCTTATAAAGGTGAGTACTTCTTAGTTTTTCATATATCAATTTGAGCCTATCTCCACTTCTGCCTATTTGAGTTCAGTTCTTGCTTGGGGAATTGTATGCAGCATTATGTGATAAATCCTGTTTTTAACGATCTCTCCAGGGGTGGCACAGAATGTTATTGGTACAATTTTCAGCTGTTTTGTGTGTCAAGCGGCATAATATGGATCTATTTCTCTCATGTGTTCTTTAAGAGATTGTTTTTCTTGTCCAGCAGTAGGAATAACTGCAGAGGGACTGCTAAGGTTGTCTTGGAAAACTACACAGTTTTCACATGGCATCGTTGTGGTTTGTCTTTTCTGAGGTGCAACATGCAACTCACGGTGTGTCTCAGAGCCATGACTTTGCTCTGCCAGTAATTAACCCCTTCACTATGTCATGTTTTGTAAATGCTGATATCACCGAATTATGATGACCTTGTTAGCCTGTACATAGCTTTGTTTGAGTTAGAGATATGCAGTGCTAAAGCATGTATTGTGTGCCAGTATGTAGGAATCATTCATTACTTAGGAAAAAAGAGACAGCACATAAATGACACTTCTGGGATGTATATGTACATTCAAATGCTGTTTGGATCATATGATATACATGTACATAGCAAAGAGTTAATGAAACTTGTAGTTGTGAGACAAGATGAGCTGTTTGACTCACTTTGAAAGATCAAATTTCACCCCCCCCTAGCAAAATCTGGTAGCATTATTCTATCAATACTATATTGTTACTTTTGTTGCTCTTTCAGGCTATACAGACTCTGGGTAAATATTGGCAGCGCCGCCTGGTTTTGAGCATCAACATTGGAGGGTTGTCTGGCTTTGTTTTCCTTCTGACTCGCACCACATCATTCATGGCACCATCGGCAGGCAGCTGGCGGGGGAATCAGGCACAAACCACAGATGGAGAGGCTGAAGAAAAGGAAGTGGCAGTTGGAGATAGTGAATGTAGAGACACAGAATCAAGCAGTGGTGCAGGGGCTTCTTCTCCACTCAAAGATAATCATGCTGCTAGGTGCAGTGATGAAGTTGGGTCCAGCAGTGCTGCTAGTGGGGTAGAAAGTTCATTACCTGTCGAGACAGATGGTGCTGATGGTGATTTTTGTGAGCAGAAGCAGCAGGAATAATTGTAATGAGGAATCATACTTTAAAATTGAGTGGTTTACTGCCGCCCATGAATTTAGAATGACAGAATCTTATTTACACAAGGAATTAAACTGTTGCATAGTTGGTTAATCAGACTGCAAGGTAATTCAATAAAAAGAACGTTTGTGGTTACTAATAAGTTTTAGATTTCTTTTTCCCATTCTGTTAACACTAGGAGAGGATAAACCTTGTTCAGGAATCCCTTTAACCTCACTATTTATCACATATGTTGAGCAAGGCTACTTATACACATTTCCAAGTGTACTCAATTTTGATTTACTCATCCAGCTTAATTAGAATTTTTTTTTTTCCATTTGTTGATTACCCACCATCTCTCATTAAGAACTTTACAAATATCTATACATAGTATAGATATTACTCAACCAATGGTTTTGGTGGTGGATCTTAATATTGAGCTGCTGTTGATTGTTATATTGTTGTCTTTTTTTCATGATTGGAGAGGACATTTAAATATTTTCTTCATGTGATCACATACAGCTGACTTTTGCTGTTGTTGAAATGTGATTATATTCTCATGTTAGTTTCTGTTGTGAGTCCTTTGGGCCTGTGAAGTTCAAGAGCTTTTTTTTGTGTAAATAAGTTGAATGCTGAGTTGACTGTTTTGTGGTCCCATTTATGCAAACAGGCTGGCATTTCTTTCAGCATTTTTGCAATAATTTCTTTGAACATGTGAATATTTCTTCGAACATGTAAACATTTCATCAAACGATATTTTGCAATAGATTATCATGGCAAGGTATTTAAGTCACCTACGGGCGTCACTGAAAAAGTGGAGGCAGTTGAGGACATATACATGATTATACTAGCAGTATTTATATTAACTGCTCATATTTAGAACATTACAGATTCCATGTTGCAGCAGCAAAGCACATTTCTCTTTCACCTCTAAAAATCTGAAGGGTTTTATTCCATTATAAGATGATGCGGTCAACAACCATGAAGTTTGTTGGCATGCTATAGAGGCAAACGGAAAATAATTTCACCTAAATAATTAAATTGTGTTTGCTGGTATGCAGCTTTTCACAACCAGTTTGTCTTCATATCAAATCTTCTCTATATTCGGCAGCCTCAGCCCTGATATCTTTATTGCCCTCTTTCTTTTAATTGTCCTTGTTTAAGTTCTGCTGACAAAGGGGTGTTTTGTGCCCAAGCCTTCTGTTGATTTCCTTTTTCCATAAATTATTTTCAGTATCCCATTTACTTTTTACAAGGTTTTGTTGGAAAATATACTGTTATAGTGAAAAAATAAGGTTGTGCTTTGTTGCCCCTCACGAATGGATCTTATGTTGTCTGCTACATTATAATATTAATTTAATAGCAAATCATTGTGCTTGGATTCAGACATGTCCTTAGGATAAATGGTTCCTGGTGTTTTGGACCTACGCTATGGGTCAATCTAAATATTGTGGATGCAATTCACTTAGACCTGCGAATTCAGGAATTCATCATTCAAAATTTGCCAGTCCTGACACATGTGGTTTTTTAAACTTCCTTACATGAAAAATATGGATGAGGACTCCTTTGAATTAAAAAAAAAAATAAAACCCGAGATTTTTGCATGGGGTAAATTTTTTTCACTTTGTTCATTTTGGTGTATGATTCTTTTGAATAGGTCTGTCATTGTTCAGAAGAAAAAGAACATGAAATAAGGTAAATTAAGAATCCCTAATGCTTTCCATTGGATGTGGTACTGGATCTCTTAAACAACTTCATTGTGCTTAACTGAATCAAATCCTGTGAATTTTCAGATACTTTGTAGTCACCATTCCGGCTATCCAGCACTTGACAAAAAAATGGCCTCTGTGGTCTCAGACAAACACTAGTGATTGCCATTGTCGCAGGTTGTATGGATAAAAAAAGTGTGCCTTGTTAACTTTGCACAAGACTGGTGCAACATATTTTGATTTATAATTGTTGTACAGAGCATGGTAAACATTTAGAACCTAGGAGGTGCCTTGCTTCTATGCACACTTTTCACTTTTTATCATTATTTGTTCCCTTCTCAATTAACTCCAGTGTTTTTAAATTTATATGCTTTTCAGTGGACTAAACTGAGCTGAAGCGGACTTTCATGAGTAAATATAGTATTTTGTAAATTTCACCATTAAAATCTCAAAGTAGTTGATGTGGCCGTGTGCAGTTACTGCAGTGTTTTCTCTTGGTCCTATGAACTGCAGGAAACTTTTCTCTCCTGTCATAAATTTGAGGGGGGGGGGGGGNGGGGTTAATATTTGATGAAATTTTTAGGTTTTTTTTTTCAAGTGAGGCAAACTTTGGAGTACAGGAAAGGAAGGAGTATTGGTGCATGTCCAATGTATTTTTAAAGGAGGGTGGGTGTATCACAAGGCTATCACATGATCTGGAGAAAATACTGGTTACTGTGGTGTAGATTGAACTAGAGTGATGTTGTCATGATCTCCCCACAAGTCTTCCTAGTTAGTCTCAAGTCTTACAAAGTGGCACTCAGACTGAGATTCTCATGTTGGTATCAATCCAACTTGCACATAAGACAAAGTGACTTTCAATGATTCCATCTTAGTCCTATATAACACTTCCTATACCACGGGCACAATATTGCTCCCAATGTCATAGTGTACTTACTGCACCAAAATACAAATAAGTTTTACTACAATTTACCTCGTAAGAGGGGCCTTAGGACTGAAAGAGTAATTAACTGGTTGTGGTTCACAAAGTGTTGATGAATGTCTCAACAGTCATCTGTCTCAAATGACCTTTCATGTGCTACCATCACAAAGAATGTTTGATTTTGTTGGCACCAAAGAATTATCAGTTGCACTGACATGATTAGGGATGGCACAAGATAATACCATAGCGGAGGCCTGGCAAGTACAGGAGAAAGCTTTGCTTGTCATTTCTTTTGGTTAATCTGATCTCCAGTATCCTAGTTTTGTTTATTTTTGCAAGACAGATTAAAAGTAATATGAAGAAATTCTCACTTATACACTTTTAATGATTCTTTTGTTTTGCAAAATGTCATGTTGACATGATTTGTCAGCAGGACAAGAAGTGCCATGAAAATGTTTGTAGTCTGGATATTAAGATATATAGGGATCCTGGAAATGCTTCACAATGGCATTTTGTGCATTTATTACAAGCAAATAAATGCTACAAAAGACTTCTGCATTTGTTCTAAAAGTATTACTGTTATATTTTGCATTAAAAATTCATTCAAGTAATCTGTCATCTTCATGCTGTTTATTTATATGATAATTTTCTGTTGTGAATTCCTCCCCATTGTTTGTGCATGGATAATTTAGTACTGTTCTGGTTTGGATGCCTTTACAAGGCAGATGAAAATACAATATGCAGAACAACTGTCTTTGACAATATCACAATGTACTAATCAGCATTGGCAATAAGAATCTTAAGTCTTGTTAGTTTCTATATTCACATATTTATTAACTACCTTATTTACAGTGTGTCAGACACCACACAGATCTATGCATATTGTTAGCTTTCTCTCATCTCCAACAAGTATTTTGAACCATTCTTAGCATAATAACATTCGTTCTTCCACCTCTGTCAGAGGGCAAAAATTACAGCTTCAGGGAAATCTCATCAAACTTCAGCCACTCATCATTCATCACAGTCATGTCCTAAGTGTTACAACACAAACTGTCAAATCACACCTGAGAGACGAGAGTTCATTATATGGTCTCAAAATAAGCAAAGTACATTGAAGGATCAATGGCAATATACATATTACACCACTGGTGGATTGTTGCAAATGAGACCAAATGCAAAGCATGTTTTCTATGAAAGATGAAATTTAATGGCAAAATGCAGTACAAATATTGCCCTACGGAAGAAAAATTTGCTTGTACTTGAATACCACTGCAACCTAAAACGAGCAGAATAAGTTAAAATTCAAGGTGGTAAATATGGCCTTTTGTCATGAAACCCTTCAATTTAATGTGCCCAGTGCACAGGAACGGTCATTTGACAAGAATGTGAACCTGTTTGCAATATCACAATGTCACATATTCAGTGAACAACCTGCAGCATAAAATATTCAATTTATTTTCAATGTTTAACTTATTTATATCACACGTTCTTATTTCCTAGGTTTTAGTCAGAAATTTCAAGCTTATGAAAGTTAAAACTTGAGCAAAATTTGATACAGAACATTATATCCTCAGCGAAAATACAATGAATGTTAAGTGTACTTGGGCCACAAGAAGTCCTAGTGTATTTTGATCATCACTGTCCAATATTTCAGCATTATAGGAAAGATGTATCAAAGACAAACATTACTCATTTACTCATACATTAATGCTCATCAGTGTTACAGTTGTGTTTGTCACCCCACATCTCCCCATAAGATCATATTTTCGTGCAACCACTTTTCTGAAGCAATGTGTGCTAACATTGCTTCCACTTTCAATCATCCAGCTCTTCCTCATCACTGAAGTATGCATCTTTTTTATATTTTTTCCGTTTGGCTGATGATGATTCTGGCTCACTTGAGGTACTTCCCAAGTCTTGTGTCATCAAGGCTTGCTGAAAAACATCATTTTCACACATTACTTCCCAGCTCTTTAAGATGTCACTGTCTATAATTCCAAGGTAATTTCACTTCAGGAACACTGAAATGTGTGTAATCTAAACAGCTCTGCTAAGAGGGCAGCCATTTGCAAAACCAGTGGACAGGAGACCATTCCTCAAGACATGGAAGTCACTATTACATCAATTGGCAAACTCAACAGAGATATGACTTAGATTAGAAAGGTATTTATGAGGCTGAGAGTTCAAGTTGAGAGTTAAAATGCATTATCAAAACTTGACCAAGATCAAAAATGGTGATAGTGGGTTTGTTCTGGAAATTCAATGATCATCAAATGTTGTTACATAAAATATTTGCAATTCAGTCATAAAATGAATAAATGCCCTTTGATCCAGTGTGCATGAATACTTCTAAAACTTACATACACTTAATGGGATCTCATTATCCAGATTATACTGGGAGTATATATACCTAAACAGCCTCTTACCAGCCCTATCACAGTTAGCATAGTTTTATAATTATAATGTTAATGCTGTGATTTCTCTAATTCACCACTACAACACAAACTGGAAATCTGAATTTGCTCAAAAACAGATACTAAACAGTAATGTATGCACATGAGCATGTGAGTGCCTGATTTTCAGGCGCATCATGTGGGAGAACACTGAACTCTGGTTATCTCAGAATAGTATTGGAAAAAACAACAGCTGAACTGAATGAAACATTGTGCAAAGTGATGAAGGGAAGAGGCAAGGGGAAAAAGTGTGCTATTTTCACAATTACCATGGACTAGAGGGACTGGTAAGGGGAGATAACCACACGACACTAATCTGCACTGATCCTTACATAATTAGAATTACCTCCCTTCCCCGTTTCCGACGTTTCACATTAAATCATGACAAACACTTTAACAGATATAATCCAAGTTATCTGAATTTAATGAACAGAAGACGAAAATCACCCGATTTCGGTAGAGTAAATCGAACTTCGGTGCGTAAGTGTAGTCCTGATGTGTTCGACGTTATGCGAGGAAAAGAAAGAAATTAGGAGCGGCAGTCTGCTTTAATTACCTATCGCCCCGCCACGTTACTATGTGTGCATCGCGTCATGTTCGACGCAATTTATCGCAGCGTGTGTTGACCTAGTCCACCATCCGCCAGGTCGCTCTGCATGCTCAATCACTACACGACCCCCCTCCTGCTGATTCAATAGAGCCACACAATCACAAAGCATTGTCTTGATCCCTTGCCCATCACTATGGCACTCCCGCACACCTTTCCCTTATCACCAACACTGGCACGAGCAACACCAGACAAAGAAAGGCTTTATCGGTCATTTCGCCGCTTTGAGATCGGGTAGATGATGATGAAATCGTTCGAGAAATGTATGTTGAGAGTTCGAGAAAATCGTGTTAATAAAACAAAGAAAATAGAGGCATTTAAAAGGGGCCGATAACAGCGTTCGACATTTCCGTGAATTCGAGATTAGTATGTTCGAGTTTTCTGTGCTCAACTGTATATCTCTTGTACAGGAAGCAAAGAGTTTGGAACCGCAGCCTTGCAATGAGGTCACAGAATTTAAAAGTGTGAGATTCAAGATAGTGAGGCTCTGCTGTATGCTGATTTTAGAAGTGGCATACATTAGAAAGAACAGTGAGACTTTTTTTATTCCTTAAATCAATCATTCCGAATATGACAAAAAGTTACCTGGTATCGGATGGCTGCTGCCAGAGACTCATCCATGGCCAAACTGGTACCTGCTTCATCATCACTGTCCTCATCATGCCTACGTGTAAACAAAATGTTTAGAATAAATGTAAGTAACAAACCAAGTATGTGCCTCTTGCACATTCTCCTGAGGTGAACTTTGTAGATTGTGTGCTGCTAGGGTACAGAATAAAGCTGACTCTGGTAATCAAAAATAAAAAACTGTGTGAAGAATATGATTCTTTTTCAAATGAAATGTAATTAAATTAACAAATCTCCTGCTTTGGATGGATAAATGTGTCTATTGTATCTTTCCAACATTCTTTAAGGCTGCATTGTTCTAATTGGACAATAGTAATGACAACGTGAAGAGTGGCTCACTAATAGGAACACCGCACCACATTATTGTGACTCCTTTCATATTTCTGGAGGACAGACCTCATTTGAGGACTATACCACATGTAGGACAGCGTCATCAATGAGAAATGCCACTTTTTTACCTCTTTTTTTCCAAACTTGTATTATGTGCAAAATTCAGAAAAACTGTCCTACAGTGAATACTACAATGTTTAAAAGAATTCTTTATCAGTGAGGAAAATGCTGCTGGAAAAAAAAAATTGTTGACTCAAGAGGGCAAACAAGAATAACAACTGTAGTCCACATTACATAAATTACCTGTCTTCCTCCTCATCTTCATTTTCATGCTTCCTTTTCTTCTTCTTTTTGGGTGGAGGTTCTCTGTCTCCTAACAAGTTCTTTGGACACTTGTAACTAAGATGACCTTCCTCCTGTTAAAGAAGGTAAATTTCACTACATTTCTGACAAGAGTATAAAACGAGCAATAGTCTGATTACTTACTACATGTAATAAAAGATTGTAATGGTGAATACAGTGTTTTCATATGACGATGTAATAGGCATGTTATAGACCAAAAGATGCAGCACTTCAGGGGTATGAGATCCTGAGGATACTTTCACAAGGTCTGAAATGGCAAACATTCTTCATTTACTTTTGGTGGAGTCCAAAGCATTTATACTTTAGAGAGGGCTTTTGGTATGCCAAAGTGTTATTACACTCACCCTGTTATTAACAATAAAATTTTATCTTCCATTCATTTAGCAAGCACTTAAATTTGGTCTGAAGCTATCAGAAATGCAGAGTCATTCTCTAATTCTCTACATATGGAAGATTTTAATAGTGCTGATTTTGTTTCGTTTGGCATTATGCCCAGGTTTTGCATGTTGAAGAATGACATGCTTTTATATGTTATGAGTTGCATAAAAGTTTGTAAGCATTAACAGTGTATACCAACCCACAGACTAAAATAAGTTTTGCATGAGGTGTCTCAGTTGCTATGTTGTGCACATGTAGGCTTCAAAATCAATTTTGGGAACACTCCATTTCTATTCATCATCATAAGGACTTGATTGAATCATGGCATTCATCTTTTGATTCGAAAAAAAACTTCTCTCCTTGATCTGCCAGCATAGCAATAAAGATATTCCCCCAATGTGTCCAGCATCCATTCCTCAAATTGACTTCATGTACCATCTTGTGATATTATATACTCACCCCACATTCATAGCATCGAGACTTGTCAACATACTCTCGTCTTCTTATGAATTCAGGAGCTCTTCCATTGTCTTTTGCAATTGTACATGTTATTGTCCTGTCGAACATCTGTAAAACGCAGCATGATCAATATAACAACAATTCAAGGCCCACCAGGGTGTAAAAGGAGAGGAAAGGCATGATGGGACACTTCACCAATTTGAAGTGGACATTGGGGAATGTTTTTTTTTGAAGAGTTTCACAAGTAAAATATTTCTGATGCTGCACAGAAACTCTACCAATCACCAGTCTAATGTCCCTCCAAACATTATGTTAAACAACTTCATAAAAAAATATGGAATATTTGAAATACGAAAGCGAATTCATTAGAACTGAGACAGCGTCCATAATCTATTGTAAATGGGGCTTGCCTTCCGATGGTAACAATCTGATAATGCCACTTCAAATATTAACGTTATGCCTCATAACTTCACTCTTAAGGACACGGATATATATTCAGTCATAATTTATCATGGAATGTGGCTCATTTAAGGAATCTATTACACCACATGAGTGATATCACTAATTGGCTCTTACTTTCGTTTTATTTAAGGCTCTAACTGCTGTATATGCCCCATCTCGGTCCAGATACAAGACAAATGCAACTCCTTTGCTTTGTCGTGTATGTCTATCTCGCATAATGGTGACCCTGAAATGCAAATAAGACAATGAAAGATAGGCATAGAAATACGCTAGAATAACGGAAGAAGCCAATATGCTCAAGTATAAGTTCACATGTTTGTTGTTTTCATGTACAGTATTTAGCAACAAGTATTATAATTATCCACTCAAACATAGACTACTTCTTATGAACTTCACCTGACATTCTCAAATTTTTTTTTTCACTTTAAGTATAATTCACAATATCCACAGGGCTTTCCAGAGTTATCTAACATTTTAGAACTTTAAGAGTGTATTAGAAATTCTTCACTTTTAGAAAAGGGCTTATTGTACTCAGCATGTTCGAGTGTAGGTAACATAACAGTACTCTCAACTGTTATCAATAAGAAACATTTATTTGCAACTCACCTGACAACTTTCCCATACTTCTCAAATATCTTGTGCAAGTCATTGTTTGTCAATGAAAATGGAAGATTTGACACATACACTGTGCTCTTGCTTGGAGCTAACTTGTTCCCACCACTCATTATTAAAAGGAATCTAGAGAGAGAAAATCAGAACTGCATTGCGATTCATAAAATACCCAAATGCCAGACATAATTAATACCATGCAAAATGTGTGAAATATTCACAGCCTCTTGATAATAATGGGACTGCTGTATACATTCTACTTATGCTTTATGCTCTGGTACTGAAATGAAATATTGCATGCCTAATTGCATAACACGGTCTCTTTACTAGAAATAGGCAAACTACTCTTTGATCTCCACTTATAGAATTCAGTGAAGGAGAAGAAAATATTTTTATTACCGGGTAAAAGTTTAATTTCTTTAATTCTTGGCAAAATGAGGCAAAATACATCTAAGCCTCTATACATTATTTTTAAATCATTGAAAACCACAAAACTACTCTGAAGGTCATTTCATTTGACTTTTTTTAGATTCTAGTTCCACTCTGGGAAACTCGACTGGCAAGCAAAGTGGATTAGATCTTGTGTAATTATAAATAATTGCTTGGAATTATTCTAGCACAGAAGCAAAACGACCCAGCAGTACAGATCAGTCTCTCATATGTCTGAACAAAGTAATTTGATCAAATGTGTAACAGTGGTTCAACAGAATGGATCAGCTGAAAATAGATCTGTTAAGATGTGCATGGTCCCCTGAATGCCATTCCTGTCTAAATCTCCCTAATCTCTTCATCAGCATCCATGACAAAATTATGATTTAGATGAATTCTTTGTTTTCTCCCTCCAGGTTCTATCTCC
Organism: Ellobium chinense; assembly: GCA_033807755.1. NCBI lineage: Eukaryota > Metazoa > Mollusca > Gastropoda > Ellobiida > Ellobiidae > Ellobium > Ellobium chinense. The sequence goes on along the minus strand of JAWQUT010000040.1, from coordinate 724,677 downwards.
AGGTCCTACAGTTGGAGGGAGGGGTGGGGGTGGGGGAGGGGGAATTCCTATCTTGTCATAAATTTGAGGTGAGAATTATAAATGTTTAGAGTGATTTAGGTTTTCTTAAGTAATAAAGTAATGCAAACTTTAGAGTGCAGGTAGGTAAGAAAGGGAGATCAGTGCACATTCAATGTTTTTTTTTTCTTCATTTTTGAGGAGGGAGGAGGGGAACAGGGGGTTAAATATAAGGGGTGAATAAACATTGTGACTGAATAAGTGAATAGTCTAGTCCTTCTCTGAATCTGACTGTAAATCAAAATGAGAATCGTAAGATTAAAACCCATTCTTCTCAGATTTCATTTGGTGATGGAGGTTCAGGACATAACTGATACTGTAAGATGAAATTTACCTTTAGTGGACACCCCTTATCCCAATCCTACTACCCCGCGGGGACTACTCGCTCTAGTCCATTCACAATGAGGTATTTTCAGACGGGTCAGTTACACCACGTGATCTAGGGATTGCTAGGATATTTTGATAAATGACGAGTAATCATACATGAGCAGAGCATGTAAACAAACCAACGTGTGAGCAAGATTTCCTAGGTCACGTGATGGAGCTGAAAATACCTAATTAACAGCTGATTAACTATTCTCTAATCACAATGAGTCTAGACTAGGACAGTCGGAGGAGTATCACTTTTATCAGTCGAAGCTGGGGTCCTAACCCTAATCATGTCCATCGAGGTGTTCGCTAGCATACAAGTAAGCTAGACTAGCGGTGGTAGTAAGCAGATAGGCCTAATAATCTAACATACGGGAAATCTCAGTTCCTGAAAGCTGAATCTACAAATCACACAGAACAAAAATTCCCTAAGCCTACTTTCGGTTTTACAACCGGAAGTAACTATTACCCAAGAGCATTATGTCCCCTAATGGTAAAAAATTGCCAAGTTGTAAAGTTGTCATTGGTCATTCTGATTTCGCATTATCAAAGTTTGTGTCAACCTTAATGTCAAGGTATAGTCTAGAGGTTTAGCCTGCGTTATTAACGTCAGTACTGATATGTAGAGTATTCCATATAATAATTATAGCATCTTTTATTCAGGACATCAGATTGTCGATTTTCATAATGAATATCATCTTCCTAAACCGTTATCATTGAGAGGGGATAATCACCCATGATTCATTCTCTTAATTCATGTTATGTTATTATTACCAAGAATAACATTTTTCAGGGTAGAATTTGCCAGTTTATCGAAGACAAGATCGAATAATATTATGATTTCAGAAGCCTATCCTTTAGACTTTAGGCCTACGTTACTTGTTTGATCTTCTTATTTTACTTTGGCTTAAGAACCTCAAAAAGTAGGCCCCCATTTGCACTGTCGAGGTCACCACATTTTGTAAGGCCAAGGAGGAGGACATGGAAGACTACGCACGTGAGCCATGGTAAATATAATCTAAACTTTATGGCTTTCTTTTAGGAATTCCTGACGTATTATGTAATTCTGGACATTGTTTGACAGATGGACTATGATGGGACTTCGATTAGACTAGACTGGTCCAGATGGCCAGCTTAGACTAACAGATGATGGTTGAATAAGCCAATAAGGTTCACTCACCTCATCTCTGTCCTTTCTTGCGTCATTCACATCATTTTGATCCTTGACCGTTGTCCGTTCGTTTGGATACAGCTCGGTAGGTGAGACGTTATGCCAAGGTGGTATAGACTATTTGCTTTGGCACAGTCCTTTCATTTTACCTTTAGTGGCGACATTGCCTCATTAGGATTGAATGCTTGTGCATGAGCATTGCCATTTTAAAGTATTAGTTAGGGTTACCGGCTACCTCTGGTCAGTCAGTAGATCTAATCTAGTCATTACTTCCCCTTCTGGATGAGCATTAGCCTTTAAGGCTTCATTAACTGATTAGTCATTTAGCCATTAGGATCAGGGACACTAGATCCATCTTGGGAGGATTTTCATCTGTGGTAACGCGATAAGGAGTTACACTTGTTTTGACTTTGACTTTGACTTTTGACTGATGGTCCTGACTCGATGGGCATTAGTGTAGTTTTGGGTTAAGGTTAGGGTTGGGGGNNGGGGGGGGGGAGAGGGGGTAGGGATAGGGTTAGGGTTGTATTAGTACGTTATTCGGAATTAAGGTACTGGGAGGAATTCCATATATGTGTGCAGAGGTAGGGTAGGGACTTACATCTGCATCATCACTGCTAAAGACAAAGTTAATTAAGAAAGGTACTGGGAGGAATTCCATATGTGTGCAGAGTTAGGGTAGGGACTTCCATCTGCATCATCACTGCTTAAGATAAAGTTACCCAAGGGAGGAATTCTGAATGAGACTCATATCTGATGTTTCTGTCTTGAATGACATTCATGATTCATTCGGGTTGGAAACTCAACTGCTGCTCCTGTCTTGATGAGCATTAAAATTAGGGTAAAGGGTAGGATTAGGGATTAGGGTTAGGAGGTAGGTTTAGAGGTAGGGTTTGGATTGTATTAGTAGGCATGAGTTCCAGTTAGAGGTGAGACTTATATAGTCTCATTCAAAATTCCCTCCATTATACAATCTTAGGGCTCTCTCATAGTGTGCTTGGGTCAGGGGTAAATTAAACATTGGTCATGTAGATGTGGCTGACTTTGTGGACAAATTGCCCCAATTCAGTTCATTTCAATAGATTAGCTACTAAATTGGTTCCATAGATGTTTATATGCGGACTCACACCTGTGCACATTGTAGATCTATTAAAACAATTTGCTTTAGAAATGAACCATAAATTGTCGCCCCACAGAAAACAGAACATTGTCATTTGAAAATAACAACTGAGTGATTAAAAAGTGCTGGAACTTAACATACATCCTTTTGCTAGTCCTTTTTGGGGAGGATTTCCATATGTGGTAACTGGCGATGTAAGGAGTTACGTTGACTTTGACCTGTCTTGATGGGCATTAGTGTTAGGGTTAGGGGGGTAGGGTTAGGGTTGTAGTTCGGAATTAAGGTACTGACCGTAGTTGTTGGAGTTACCACATATGGAAATCCTTCCTATTTTTTACCAACCATCCATAAATTTACAATCAAATAGAAAAAGCATTATCTCATTTCAATATGGAATAGAGTGGTCATATTTTTGCTAAAGTGCACCTTTGCCACTCTACTTATTAGTCATCAAGAGCTATTTTGGGCCCAAAACATAATTATAACAGTCTTCTACCGGGGTGACAAATTATAATCTACATCTAGACTAATCTAAGTCTTACCTTAGATTTGTAAATACTTTGTAAATCTCAACAAAGTCTAGGTCCTTCCCTCACTTCAAATATGAGAAATTTGAAATCACAGCTAGATAGCAAGTAATTCAGTGTGAACTTATTCAACTTAAGAATCTGTGGTTTTTTTTTTTTTGTTTGTTACAGCCCATGGCGGATAATGGAAGACTGCGGAGGTGCCTTCTCCATGGGGGCCATTGGAGGCTCACTTTTTCATGGTATCAAAGGATACAGAAATGCCCCAAGTGTAAGTGTTGGGAGTAGTTTATCAGGAACACTAGATTTAAAATGAAACATAAAGGATACACTTCCTTGCAAACACTGTATGTAGAAAAGATAGGTCCTTTTGTCATGCTTAATTGAGAAATTTTGGCAAAATGATGTCATAGTTTCATATTCTTTCTCAGTGATTATTATTATAATGGGTTGTTTTTTTTTTTAGAGCAAAAGATGAAAGATTGAAAAGTGAAGTAGCAGAGTATATTATATCACTGAGTGTGTCAAGTTTTTTTCTTATTTATTTTTAGAGAAAAAAACAGCTTAAGATTCACTTTTTAACATGTTTTTTCCAAGCCTGGACAGTGAAATCAGTGCATTTGGCAAAAGTGAATATAAAATAAATGTAGGATGAACATTTTTAATGTTTTACCTTCACCTTTGAATGAAGTGGTCATTGTTTTGTGCATATGTTGTGTGGTCTGTTTGCACCTATATTTGTGGATGGTTTTTTATGCTTTGCAGCGTCCTGAGGCCTTTAAGTGGTAGGGTACCATTTAAATGGAATTATAAGTATGTATTTGATTTTTGCGAAACTAACATGTATTCAATTACCTTTACTATCTTCAAATACTCACAGTTTTTTTGCTTTTTTTAGGGTAACTACAGACGGCTGATCAGCAGTTTCGTCACATTAAAAGAGAGGGCACCCATTGTCGGAGGTAAAGCAATGTTCCACTAAAACTTGCTGAACTATGGAATCTATGTTTGACAACCATTGTTCATTACATTCTGTTATGTTAGACAGGTGGTTTGCTTATGCAGGTTTATGTTTTTGGTTAGGTAATCCACTACTCCTTCATCGTAGTAATAATAATAACACAGTTCATAAGTCTCATATCCAGGCCTTTACCGTGACTTCACACTGTTATTACCCCAGCAAGCCAGATCTTTCTAGGACTCAACTTTCTGGGGAGTATATAGTGCTACTGCCATTTGAGGTTCTGATCAGCAACATTCTGACATCTTACTGCTTATCGCCAGGTACCCATTTTACAGATAGATGGTGTTAGAAAAATGTGAATGAAATGGATTCCCAAGGCACTTACACAGCGCAACCATAGTCAGGAATTGAACACAAGATTTGATCTCAAGTCTTAACATCACAACCTTTCTGCCACATCGTTCCACACTGTTTGTATATTGCACTACTGTGGTGCACACTGCACTGTCTGATTCAGTATATCAGTACATATTATTAATAGAATTGTCCTCCACAGGTGTTTTTTATGTTGTGCTGAGTGATCTTGAAAATAGAACATCTCAAAATACAGTTGCTACATCACCACCAGATTTCACACATGTATTTTAGGCACATTTTGTTGAGAGGGATACTCTTTTGAAGCCTCTCACACGACAGATTGACTGTGGGGTCTTTGATTATTAAGCAGTTACTTTACCCAGCTAGACTTAAGGGCATTATTCTTTGAATGTGCTTACACTCACAGGGAACTTTGCTGTATGGGGAGGTTTGTTCTCAGCCATTGATTGCACAATGGTCTACTTGAGGAAGAAAGAGGACCCCTGGAACTCAATCACAAGCGGTGCTCTCACAGGGGGGATCCTTTCTATCAGAAGTAAGTTGTATGATGTGTGGGTGAACTGTTTGTATTACACATTCACAGTTAAGACCTGAAACTGAGCTTAACCTAAGTCTGAGACTAAAGTGAGACAGTGGTGGGACATATCCCTTAAAAAAAGCTGCGTTAAGTATGTAGTAAGGGTGAATGGAGCTACTCTTTAATAGCATTTCAGTGGTCATGTAAGAGCCGTCAAGGTGCTGCATGCATTGTCCATGATGGATGGCTTCCCATTTTATCAATGTTTTCAAATTGAAATTTCATCTGCTCATCTGTCTTCACTCATACCAGGTTGTATAGAAATTCGTAAATTGCAGATTAAGGGTTTTATCTTGACTTGCCCCCTCAGTACAATACCTTCTTAATAGTAACTCAGGTTCTTGCTGAATCTCTGAATCTAAAGCTATTGTAAAGTAAGATTCTTTGTATATGTGGAGAAGGCTAAACAATTAATTGAATTTTTAGCAATCTCTTGTGTTTTTACAGTCTTATGCAACCAGGTTGCAATATTTTACATTGTTGGTTTCAGACTGTTAATAATATTAATAAGGTGTGTGTGATCTACTTTTTATTACAGATGGAACTGGAGCCATCATTGGTTCAGCCATTATTGGTAAGTCAGACTGTTGATCTTGTGGAAAATGCTTATGAACTGCAAAACATTGTTTAGTTGATGGTATTGCCTGACTGAGCTGTTTTGTCTGCTGAGACTTTTCACTGGCCACACAAAAATCGGTGATGCTGAATTGCTTTTAATTGAAATCTTTTGTATCTTGTCCTCTTTCTCATGTATTATATACTGTGGAGTATCAGTTTAGGTGAGGTTACCCCAGTAATGGTCCGCATATTTTTTTTCTTTTCACTATTTGGTAATTACATTAGTCAAGTATCCAAAAGTTGCTAGGCATATTGATCAGCTGTAAGATGCCTAGCTGTTTTATGTATCATCATTTACAGAAGAAACAGGAGAATGAAACCAGGTTTTATGGTTATGTTTTCAGTCATGAATACTAAATATGATTCTGCCCAATTACACAAAACTTTTTGAAAATTGTATAATGAATTATTAGAAATAGTCAACATTTCGTGTATGACACTTTCGAAAGACTGACAATGCAAATTTAAGACACACAAAGAAAGGAAGGAAGTTATGAATACTATAGTCTCACACATAATGTGGTAATTTCCTAATTTGGCATGGTATTATCACAAGGATCTGTGGTTAAACACTAACGTCAGCTTGATGATGGTAAGTGCATTTAGATGAAAACGGGTAGGACAAAAGACAATGTATTAGGTTTAGGGTATATGGAAGCCCAAATTTCTGATGTTTCTTCCAACATATTTTCTCTGTTAGTGTATGTTCTAGATTGATAGTATCTTAGACTGCAAAAGTAGTAACCATTAATTTACATACTGTATTTTTTTACCTGTTATGTATTTAACACCTTATCTTTGCTTACGTGTGTTGATTTTGCTCCTCAGGTGGTGTTTTACTTGCCCTTATAGAAGGATTTGGTATCATGTTCACAAAAATGACTGCAGAGCAGTTTAATCCAGGTTAGTAAGTGAATTGGTGATGGATCACGTGCTCACAATTTTATGGACATAGATATCGTCCAAAGCTGAATATTTAGTGAGAGAAGGAGTCTGTTTTGTTAATAGTTGTATCACCTTGGGATTATACAGACAGATGTGGCACATTATTACTTGACTGCCCTGTGAATAAAGTTGCTGTAAACACTGTTGTCTTACTTAGAGTTATGTTTAGAATACTGGATCTAAAGAAGTCACTAAAATGAACATGTTATATGGAAGGGATGAGCTTGTATTTTACATGTAAAGACTTTCAAGAAGTCACAGGTCTAGCAAATAGGATTAGGGAAAGCTCTGTTCTAACTGTCATCTTGAAAATACAGAGCACATTAGTTAACAGAATCTCAGCTTGGTTCCTGAAAAGAGTGTAACAGAATCTCAGCTTGGTTCCTGAAAAGAGTGATTACTGTATGCAGGAAATGAAAGAGACTAATATGATTAGGAATTTATTGTTTTTTATTAAAATTTTGCAAGATCAGCTTGTTTTTAAATAATACTATAGTTTTGTATATATATGATTAGAGTCATATTTCCAGTGAGCCAAAAAGATTTCTTCAGCTGAAGTAGGATTCCTTCACACACATTTCAAATTTTTAGGAACACAGTGGTTGGCATAGCATGACAACAAATTTTCAGAAACTAACACAGTCAATGGGGGTAGTTTTAGCAGTAATGTATATGTTACTATGGCCCTTAGTGCAGGTCAGAAATTATACCTCAGGTATATTTGTTCAAAAGATTAATATCTGCAAGACAGTAGATACGCATCAGCCTCTGCAAGCCCTTAGTCCCTAACCTCCCTTTGGTGTTCTGTCATTTTGTTTTGGTGGTTTTTTTCCGGAGAAAAATTAATCTTTCATATTTCTCATGAAGTAGCCTAAGCACTGAATCTTTACTTGAACTTCTTACATATTTATATTTAGAATTAACTTCTCATCCATGTCTGCATGTTAATTCATTCTTAACAATTTGTCCAATTTTAAGCATTTCTCTCTTGTTTTGCTTTACAGCCAACCGCATGATGGAAGATGACCCAGCTTTGGGAGGCCAACAAATTCAGGGTGTGGGTTCTATAGGTTCTCAAGATCAGGGTTCAATATTTGGATCACAGCATTCATATCAATAGAGAAAAAGACTTACCCTTGTAAATATTTATACACCTAACTAGGATCCAGGTGCAGCACCTCTGTGAGAATGCGAAACAAAATTCTTTTAATGTATCAAACAGAAGCAGATTTAACACTATGAGCACACGGAGTTGGGATGTTTTTGTCATGGTTCTTATCGACTTTCATAACATGCAGTTCACAGCCAGGAAGTTTTTCTTTTGTTTTGTTTTTGTGGAAAAATAAAGCAATGTTTTGTTTTTTGTTCTTTTGGTGAAATCTCATGACTTGCATAATCTGAAATGTAATCCAAACATGTCAGTGTGACACACAATACCTCATCCCATCGCTTTGTGAATAGGGGTGCTGCACTGTTAAATTCAATGCGTTATCAAGTGACAAATCTTATATAAATGAAATTGATTAGATAAAATTGCAAGTTACCGAAATTGTTGTTCTAAAAGGAAGGTCTATAGATCAGCAACTGGAGATTTTCAGTAGGACCTCACAAACTCATATTTCTTGTACTGGACTAGTGGCATACTTGTTGCCATGTGCAAGTGATATTTTAGGTAGTTTCTTATATCAGACTTTGCACTGGAACAGTTCATTACAAGGTCAGAATCATGGTTGGCTCCTGGAATGAGCTTATGAGGTTCTGCTGTAGGCAACGTTTTGCTCTCACTTAAGTTTCATTGTTCATTGTAAATCTCATTTAAGTCGGCCATTTGGGAGGGAGAAAGGGGAGATCTCATCCTTTAATTGACAAAAAAAATTAGGGTGGATTGTATGGTGGGGGCAAAGTTCATCCACTGTTTAAGCTACTGAGAAGAAAGCCAAAGCAGTGAAACAAAAAAAAAAATGGTTTCTTTCCAGTTTTGCCGATGGACAATTCTGAATTTCGGAGCGATGGATGAATCCCACGGAAATCATGGTATGAATTTGGGGATGAAGATTTGTTTTTGTTTTATCCTGCAATCAACATCAGCAGCAGGGACTTTATTTTGTAATTAATTTTTGCCTTGTTTTCCCGAGTGAGAAAGATGAGGGAAGGAAGGGTTGTGAATGCATGCTCTGTATGTGATGAAATTTTCTGTGGTCATATAATCAGGCAGATATTATCTGCTGTCTTCAGGCCAACTCCTTTTAAGAGAGGATTAGAGAAAATGATGATGTCAAAGGCCCAGCAATGAGGCATGTCACGTGACAATACTATTTGCAAAGAAGTGGTAAAAGATTTCCAGTGTTTTGGATTCAGTGAAACAGCTACTTCAGCAATTGGCCCTGTGCTGTAACATCTATTTATTATCCCAAGCTGAATCTCATAACTTAATGAAGCTCAGTGAGTTACACTTTTATGCACATTCAATGTGTTAAATGGGCATATTTTCAGACTGGTCAAACACACCTTTAAGGGGTTAGTAACAGTATACTAATGGTCATACATTTTGGTTACAGCAGTGCAGTGATTGCAGAATAATTAATGTAACCCCTCAGACATTTGCTAGCAAGGCAGCTTCAGTGCTCGTCTGATGGAGTGTGTTTCAGACTGCTTCTTTTGTATTCTGCCTTAGCTAATAGATATTCAGATCTCTGTATCAGATGGTCATAAGAAAATGAATGTCATGACTTATTGTAAGGGAAATCCCTGAATGCGGAGAGCGCTGACAGCATTTTTTACTAATCCTCTCAGTAGTGATCAGAATCTCTTCTTGTGCACACACGTATGAAAAAAAAGGCAACTCTTTTACATGCTAGCAGGAGTCACAGGAGTTTACAAAGTTGGTAGTCTGGGTAACCAAACATTAAAATACAAAATAATTTCTTGTATTTGGTGGTGATGCTTTGTTTTGACAGTACTGACTTGCAGATGTTCACATTTTATGTGGCAGGTGCATAATTTACCTTTCAGTGGACTGATCATCCACATTACACTTCTAAACCTGTAACATTGACACATATATCACCTCTAGTTGATTTTGTTGATTCAGGCGTTGTCCTATTGTGATGGGCTTTCATATTCATATGAACAGTCACTCTTATTCTTTTCTGCTCCAGTTTCATGCAGTGGTAAGAAATCTGTTTCTTGCAATGGTAAGAACTCAAGCAGCAGTGAAATGTCTAAAGTTTTTGATCCATAAGGTTCATACACATCATGGAAAAGTGAGAAACATTTTGGCAAGCCCTGAAAATAAAATGATTTCTGGAATGCTGGGATCATTGAAACAGGATACCCTTAGTTATGAGTTGGTCATTCTTTCATAACTGAATTCTAGATTTGGTACTCAATTAACACACTATTAATACTATCAAATGAATCTGCACCCAAGTAGCTCTTGCTTGTCACTGAAGATAGCATTTTTACAGTACATGTACATTCCCTTTGTGCTTAACAAATTGTGCATTGTTATAGAGTCTAAATTAGCCCTTGCAAAAAAAAAAAAAAAAGACAACAAAAAACTCCTTGCTGTTAATAAACCCTTTGGAAAAAAATTGCTTCCTGTACAAACCTTGGACCAAAGGATCAGCTTAATTGTGCCATTTAGTAGTGATGACAGTAGCTTTTACCAAGAGTTTGAGATCCAAGCCAATGACTGAGTCCAAAGCATTTTACTGTCTTTCTGATAAAATTCAAGTCAACTCTGCTTTGTCACATGATCTGTGGGAGCATGGAAAATGTGGGTAAAAGAAGTTTTGATTATCTGTTGGTCTTAATATTGAAATACTGTACAACATTTTGTTACGTGGAAAGTGTTGCAATAAGGAGAAGTTGCAGATTTTTGGATTGTGAGTAAGTGGAGTTGACTGTAAAATATATAGGTCTGCAGATATTGTACAAAGTGTAGAGATCTATTCTTAACTTCAAACTATTGCTATTTAATCAACCTAGGAAAAATACCGTGTTTAGGGAAGAGATCCTAACTTGTTCCCATTCTTGAATGCTGCAGAAGTCTGTATATTTAATTTCAAAGTTACTGTTGTGTTTAAGGACCAGCACAGAGATGATAAGAAGAGCTGATTGTGGGGTAAAGAAAAAAAAGCAAGGCTTGGGTCTTAGGAACAATGTAATGTGGAGATTTATCAGTTTCCTTACAAAAGGGCTTATGTTGGTTTTTCTGCCAAAATCACTATTTTTGCATCTTCCTAACCTACATGTCAGAAGTCATCCTTTAAAAGTAATAAGATAGTCTTAGAAGCTACCAATGCCCTTAATCTAGTAACAGAAATTAACCAAGGATTTTTATTTTTTTTTAAATAGTGAAGAGCTTTATTCAACAGAATCATTCAAATTTCCTAAAGCACAATTTTAACAAAGATAAGCTCTTTTGTCCGGAGATTTGATCATTGGTGTGAGAGAGCTTATGTTATGATGTGATGGTGACTGTACGTGCAAGGAGTTTTTGCTTGGTTCATCTAATTTATTGAAAGTGTGACTCGAGCACTGAAGATAATGTTGGCCAGAGTTTGTCAGTGATGCAAGATGTGGATATTATTATGTGGACATGTAAATAGCAGTGAATAAAAAGCATTTTTATTTCAGTTTGGTGGCAGTTCATTTTCTTTCTGTTAGTGGTTGCTTGTTTTTTGTTGGGTTTTTTTTTTCTTTTTTGTGAAATTCCATTTGAAAGTTTAGTGGTAAGTGTGTGCTTGTATGATAATACATTCAGTCAACTCTGTCATCTATTTTTACACATTAAAGCATCAGACATCCACACTATGTAACAGGATAGGAATGAAGGTAGTATACAAATTGTCCTAATTGTTGTGTCCTCTTTTATTCTAGAACTTTGAAAGCAAAAACAAGGTGATGTGGTAGCTGTCTTCAAATACATTTGTGCAGGGAACAAAATGCAGTGTGAGAAAATGAATTAAGCGAAACCTTTCATGAAAGGCAGAATGAACAACACTGATGTGAAATACAAGAGATGTGACCCCACAAAACAAGATGCAAGTCTGATCTTTCTGTTCTCGCAAAGCGATCTGGTCTAAGCTAATGCAGTTTTGCCGGGTTCACAGAATCTCATAAAATTGATCTATGGTGATACATTTGCCTGAATGGTAATCATTTCCTATTCATAAGGGCCTCATTCACTGAAAATGCCAAGTAAATACTGCATGCACAAGCTGCTGGTCTCAAGAACTTAAATCAAGATTTGAAAGGTAAAATTTCCTAGAGAAAATTATACATGACCTCTAGGTAGGTAGGACTAGTTTTAGATATTTTTAGAACGTAAATTTTTAGCCTCAAACAAGTATGTGCAAGCAAACTGCTATCGGTTGGTTTTCTATATGCCACCACAGCCTACCAATACTTTGTGATCATGTTCTGATTTTACAGACATCAAATGCTTATGGGGAAAATCTAAAATTACCGGCAGGACAATTTTTTACAATTTTTTTAGAATTTATATTCTACTTCTAGTCTACATATTCCACAAATAATAGCTTCAGTCCTGACTCACTCCAGATTGTAGTTTTGGCCATAAGGAAGTGTGTAAAAGCAAACGTTGGTTTTCTGACAGTACAACAGCACACTAACACTATGTGAAAATGTTCTAATTTTGCAAACACTGACAAATGCAGTGAAATGCTCATGCCAGCACTTCTTGGGGTTGCTGTGGGGTAGAAAGAATGTATCTTTACTTTCATCATGAGTAAACATTCGCAGACCATGAACCTGACCTGCATCTCATAATGGGTGGCATTAAATAAGTTAACTATTGCACCGATAAGAGATTGGCAACAGACAGCAAGCTGTTCAAACCAAAGATCTTCATGCCCATCTTGTAAAGTTCTCTTCAAGGATATGTAGGATGGACCAGACTTTGTGGTTTACAAATCATACATGCTTACAAATGTTTCACCTGGTTCCTGTCCCTGAGTCTTTGGTTTCTTTGAAATGATTACTTAGTTGTAGATGAGAACTCTACTTTTCAGCACATTTCTAATGACATGACACGACTTAACTTCACTTTTTTTTATCCTCTCACTAATTTCATGGTAGCAATGTCAAATAAAATATAGTAAATGCACTGAATGGCTTGACAAGGCCTCCATTTTGAACCATTCCATGCCATGATAATCTCTCAGGTTTGGCTTTAAATTTCACGCATATTGTCACTAAAAACAATATTCAGTTTCAGTATCCCTGTCATGCTCAATTTCCCCCTAAATCACATTTACTATCTCTGATCTATGATTATTTTACAAAAAATTATTTGCAAATCTCTAACTCATTTAGAAGAGTACACTGTATGAATGAGATGGAAAACCTTTAGTCAAAATCAGGCTGCTGCTTGTGACAAACTTAACATACATTCGAACACACTTCATACGAAATTCACAGGAACATCAAAAAAATTTCATAATGAACAGATTTGGAAATATTAATTTATAGGGTCACCCACTTCAGTCCAGTTCAAAGCAAGTTCTCACATAGCAGAGAACGTGTGATTGGAAAATAATGAAAAATAAGCTTTTGTCTTGTCTTGATTTGAATAAGACAGGCATGCAGGGGCTTGATTTATTGCTAGTGCAAGAAACTATGTATGACATTTAATCTTTAAAACATGGGGTGGTAGAGGATTTAAATACGGTTTATAATTGTCATGTTTTTCAGATTAATGCTAGCTGCATTTTATACGAGGCATAACAAAACATACATAATTTAATGTCAAGATTCACAAAAAAGTTGAAAAATTAACATTAGTTTCATATTAAATGTTTTCATAATAAACATGTTCGAGTGTATTCAAAAATGCAGTAGAAATTTGATGCCAAATTTATCTGAGTGCCTGTGGGTTATACTCAAAGTTGCAATAACAGTATGCACAATATGAATTGAAGAAATACTTTGGCAGGTAAAATAAGACACAAAATTTCCTCGGTAGAAGTGTTGTTATGTGAAAGTGCCAAAACTGATACCTGCAGTCTTGTTAATAATCTGCAACATTGTGCAACCTGCAAGGTAACTTAAGTCCTTTGACAACTGTCATTTTGTCACTCTTTATATCTTTTAAATATGAAATGTACTCTATCTTCAAATCAAGATGACTATGTAAACAGCTAATAGTCAAATGTATCTCTACTTAAATAAATAAGGTATAATGTCACAGAACTGAAAACATCATGTACAACAATCATTAAGATCCAAACACATAGTTCTAGCACAATAAAAAAAGTAAGGAGCAAAGACCATACAGAGTAGCCTTCTGGTTGTGAATTATGATGGTTATCAATGTTACAACACATGAATCTCACAACTCTGCCAATTAATGGAAAAAGGTCATATGCACGAGAATCATTTCACAGGAGGTGCAAAAAATGTTCGTGTTGTGCCTCTCTTTAGCTTGCAGGAGCCTAACTGATCAAAAACATTTGGACTACCAGAGTCAATAATAGCAGAGTATAATATAAAAGTAGAAATAATCTTATAACATGTAACCACACAGCAAAAGTGGTGAAATTCAGTCTTGAATTTGTACAAAAATAATTATTCAATGGCTTCAGTGGATTTTATTTGTGTAGACTTGTGGTCTGCAAAAGAGGGCTAAAATTTTTAAACCCATTGCATCTAAATTTAAATTGTGAAAAATCAAAATGAAGGACCCTACAGGAAACAGTAGATAATTGAGCACAGTAATGATAACAAACCCACAGGACCTCAGACTAGCCTTGGCCATCTCGGAAAGTTCATGTTTGTGATTGAAGGAATAATTTTTATTAAATGGCTCAAACTCAAAGAGGGTTTTACAGTTTGGCTCCTGCAACTTCTATCAATTAATTAGTGGTGAATACCATAGGCTGTCTCAGAAACTATAAAAGATAATGAGAAAGTAACCCAGATGGAAAGAAAGAACATTAAGCCCTTTACAAGGTGCCAAAGAATGAAATATGAAAAAGCTAATGTGGTGTATAGGATCTCCTTTCATTAAAAGACAGAGCTTATACTTTACTTTTCCTAGGTTAGTCTAACACCACATTCTGCTCATGAAATCCCTATGGTAGAAGATCACCTTCTTTCACCACCCTCCTCCCCTCAAGAGTATTTCTGTACTATCTATCAAACTCATTAACAATTCTCACATTGTTTCACTTTTTTTTTTACTCATCATGTCACTAATTATCTCAAATTTTAGTGACAAGCTAAGGCATGAAGCTTCTAGCTTATTAGTTATGCCTCAGATTAATACGAAATTTCAGTGTCCTAAACCCCAGAATGACTTAACATTGAGGCTTTTGTGGAAGTGTAAGTAGTCATTCATTAACTCTGTTTTAAATGAAGCTTCGGCATAGTCTCAGTATTTTCCCCTTGCAAAATCCCAGATTAATTATATAATAGTCACTGGCTAATCACATTTTCTATTCAATTACAATTATTTTTTGATGCTCCTAAGATCAAATGAAGTCAACCATAAACATGATTAAGTGAAGTGGTGTGATTGTAAGACTATATGACATATTGATGAGATGACATTAATAAGATCTTGCAGGCCAGTGCACACATCTCTCAAGAGATCAGTACAAACATTCAGTCATACTCTTCTCATTGATCCCACTTGAAGTTATAAAAGTCAGGAATGGAAAAGGCAGAAATGCAAGCACAACAAAATATATCTGGGCGTCTAGCAATTTAAGATGAAGTAAATTTATAAACATAAAGGCCATCTTTAAAAACTTAGTGATGCTGATTACAGCAAAATTTTTGTTTGTGAACACTTGTAAGTACAAATTAAGAGCGGCAACAGATAAAGCACTTGAATTTTTTTGTAATCTGGAAGGACTAAAATAACCAATAATGTATGATAATGGCTTTGAAGCATCACGGTATGATAAATTTACCCTCTCAGTCATAGCACCTCTTTATGCAGTGTTTTGTAAAATTACAAAATGAACACAAAAACCTTCAACAAACTTCAACACAGATCATAAAACATCTTTAAGAAAAAGGCATACAAAATAAAATCAGATCTTAAAAAAAACAACTAACATACAGACAACAGCACAATACCCAAATTAACAATAAAATAAATTCAAAGTAACATCATGGCATGTAAGAATATTAATCTCTATTAAGACTTTGACCTTATAAAAATAAGTTTAGGTAAAAATGAGGTTAAAAAAAAATAATACAGTGCTCAGTGATTATATTACAGGTTGAGGCATTAATTATGCAAGGCTTAATTAAAAAAAAATGAAGTAGCTTTATTTTTGACAGGTTTATCAGTGATCATGGAGATCTGAATATTTGTCCATATAAACTGAAATAGTGAGAATATCATTTCCCAAATTTAATATTATATTATTACCGGAGATCTCAGGAGAATTTGGTAACCTCCAGCAGTGAGGAGGATTGATAAATGGCTTGTCCACTGATGTCAGAAGTTTTACTGCAGCAGCAGCAGCATCATGATAAATCCTGTTTCATGTTTCAGTTTTGCTACGGATCTATGGTAGATTTCAATATGGTTGAACTAAGAGACTAGAAGAAGGATAATTACCAGTATTTAGGAAAGCAAAATAAGTGTGATAAGTTGTTAGCCTATGCTAATGGGCAAAGGATACATCACAACATCTGTGGGAGGATACTCCGCAGGACAGATGACAAACGTTTGCAGAGGAGAATTGCATTAGCAGGTGATGCAGTCTTTTACCTTCTTCCTACTCTCTTGAGCCCATGAAACATGAGTGACAACTCAAGGTGTTGTCACTTATCTAGTATTTGACCTTCTGATAAGTCTCAGAAATTTTGATGTTATGTTATTAGCAGCTGATTATTTTGCAACATAGATGGAAATAATGGTCTTTAATCCCTATGTCAAAGTATATTTATACATAACAGTCAATTAAGCACCATTACAAAATCAACAAGCACAAAATTAACATGTATTGTTTCTGTATATTCAGTCCAAATATTATGTACAAACTTAGCAGATGATATTATAACCTTGCACCACAGCCTTCAAAAGAACTTTGGTATAAATATGTCCATCCGTAAATTAGGCTCCAGAATCAATAGGAAAACAAAACTGCTTTTTTAAATTTGAATCAAGAAACATTAAACAGAAAACTGTTAATATCAAGAGATAATGAAATAGGTTTCCAAAGAAAATTCCTTATTAATATTTAACTATGCAGAGCCGATTTTGACTTTTTATATAATACTCTATATAACCTTTCTTTTTCAGCCAAAGTGAATCCTTTTCAGCCAATCATTTTAAACACAGTATTTCAATCTCCTTCTCCTCTTCTTGTAACCATCCCCTTCCTTCCCCCTCCCTCATCTACCGATTTCTCCCCTAGCCCGGATTCATGTTGGCTCTTTTGTTTTTTTCTTAAGTTTGAAAATTAAAGTACTATGCGTTGAATTTGTCCATTAGCAATATATAAGTTCAAATTGTGATTTATCTTCATTCAGTTATGACTAATGAATGAGCTCCATGAAAGCTGAAGGCTGACATGAAAAATGGTGAGGCATCAAGTGAAGCTACAACTCTGAATGACATATCAACTGGTCATATGAAGTCTACACTACATAAATAGAACTGCCATTTGACTAAAAAGCTTGGAACGTTGAAATGTTGAGCTGGTTTGCACATATCCATTCCACATAGATTAAAATAATAGTTTTTAACATAAGAAATAGTTTTTCTTCATGAACTTTTTAAAAATGGTTTCATTTTAAACAATGCAGAATTTGCAGCAGACCAGATGGTATCTGCCATGCCAATTGTGAAAGTGATTGAAAAATGCAGATATTTCTTCACTGATTTCCGTCATTTGTAATAAGTATCGGTTTAAGATCAATTCAAATATCAGAGACTCTACAAAAATCTAAAATTACAAGTTGATTATGATTTCATCTGTGCAATATCCATTTATTTGTCATAAACTTGCCGAAGTTGCATGATTTTCATTATCAATTCAGGCAAGTCTGATGACAGACTAAAACCATTGTAAACTCAGTGTAACAACAGCACAAAACAAATAGAACTGACCAACGCTAGCACATGAGTTGTGAACTGAGCTGATAAATATCCATCACCATTACGATCATTGTCAATGTCATAGGTCCCTTTTCTTTCAGCTTTGACACTCGTTTCAGATGCACAGATAGGTGGTTCCACCCCTTCTATTACTGTCTTCACAATGTCCGCTGCATCAGACGAACACTTATCTTTCAAAACGTGATAGGAACAATTTACTGCAGCCTGGAAAAATCTGTGAATGAATGTAGGGTAAAGTTTACTGTCCAAATAAAATTTATATATACATGTACATAGATGTCATTTTTCAAGTAAATTCAGTATACAAGAATCACAAAGAGCAATGGGACTGTTTAGTGCTTTCAAAAGTGTTTATCTTCTGGTAAGATGATGGAAACTAGATAAAATTATACTCGTAACTGAAAAGTTAGGACACTCTGCATAGTTTTTCTTGTGCAGATTGGCAACTTATGGACCAGTAGCTTAAGAATGATGAACGTTAATACCATGGGCATCTGCTTTGCTGTGCATCACTTGCAGAATTATGTTCTGTTCAGATATCATCTCCATCACTATTGGCTTTGGCTACACTGCTGTCACAGTGTATCAAATCATAATAACTACTACCGGAATATCTCTGTCTTACAAGTATTGTGACCCTTTTTTCAATTTTTTAATTCGAAGGTATTTTCCTCTGATCTTCTGTTGCCTTGCTCTCTGCATAATAGAATTTCCTATCTAATAACTACTAACAGCACTGTCACCACATCATAGTCAGTAATACAGCATGCAAGAGGTGGCTAGATGATAAAATTTAATAGCAAAGAAGAGCAAAGATGAGAAATTCAATTCTTTCTTCAAGCATTAAAAAAAATTATTAAAAACAAACACTGAAGTGAAAGTCCAGTCCTTTCTTTCAGTATATGTTTATTTCTTGTTACAAATCATTTAGTCCAGTTTTTTTTTATAATATCATGCATTCTAATTACCAAACACCAACCATGGTGTCATCATTATCATCATTGTAATCATGAACACTATGCCACCATTATGAGGATCCCTACCAAATAGGGTCACCATTATTACCACACATCTAGTAGTGTTATCATCATCATCATTATCATCATCATGATCATTAAACTATTAATATTCCTTACATTCTGGATTATTTCTCAACCTTCATCATTATACGTCATAAGCTTTTTAAAAGTTTCTCATTATCTGATTTCTGACAATATTTCATTGAAAATTACATCTAGTTTTAGAATTTTAAAATGTGTTTGTGTGTGTTAACATTTCCACTATTCCTAACTAGGACATCCTGGGGTTTGACAGATACCATAAACCCTGAAAGGATTTTATTGCCATGTTTTTATTGCAGTCATAATTTCTGGGCTCTGACAAATACAATACTTTTAAAGAGGATATTACAGTCGGCTCCACATGAGTCGACGTCGCCTAAGTTGATTTTCAGGATAAGTCGATCTTTTTTCACAGAACCTCCCCCATGCCTTATGTTCTGCTGTAAAGTCGAAATGCTTGAGTCGACATCGACTTAACCATAACAACTCTCAAGTCGATCTACATTCAAAGATCCACTCGTTGAGTTTTCTATCAATTTGGATCGGCTAAGTCAATGTCCAGAATTTACCCGCTCCCGCCCTCTCGCCTCAACTCAACAAACCCCTCCCCCTCAAGTCAACAACAAAGAGACACGCTACATCGACTCTTCTTTGTGCTATTGAATGAACATATAGACAGGCCTGCGGCTTAGCGTAATGTAAGGGTATGCATCCGTGTTACGATGGCCGGCATGCTCTAAACTCGAAGGCATTGGTGGAGGCACCACGCCCGCGCAATCCCTTGAGGCAGACGCTTCTCCCGTCCAATGAAAACACCGAACAGGGCTTTGCCCTAGGTGTCGGTAAATAAAGTTAAATGCTCGCCCAATATGGACCTTTATCACACAACACGCATACGACACACGCCGAGCAAACCGATCGCTTCACTTGGCTGCCGCACGTTGTTTCGAATACATTTAACTATGGGATCTCGAGCGCGGTCATCAATTTAAAAAAAATAAAAAAAGCATGTACTAAATCAATAGATCTACATGTATTAGTAAACCCTGGTTTCGTCATTTGAAGAACAAGGGGGGTAACTATAATAGATGTGTCTTTGGTCAAGTTGCCTCCCATTATATAATTTGACATTGTTGGCTATTATCGATGGATGAGTTGATCTTATGGATAAGTCGATGTATTTCTGACTCCCCCAGAGACATCTACTTATCAGTAGTCAACTGTATTATCATCTTTGTTGTTCTTCTGGGTTTGACATAGCATACATTTCATTTGTACAGTCGACTCCGCTTAATCGCCCTCCGCTTAATCGCCTTTTCCGCTTAATCGCCTCGTTTCCCAGGGAACCGAATTTTTTCTATATAAAAGTCACTGGATAATCGCCTCTCACTCCGGATAATCGACCACTCTTCAGCGCCCATGAATTCAAAGATCAGCGGTTGAAGGGTTACAGTTGACAAACAAACAATGTACACAGACGGTTTAACTGTGCGACGGATGGCAGACCGGTTGACTGAGTGACAGCTGCCACCCCGAAATAGGTGTGATAAGCCTTTCCTCTCCACCTCCCCCTCCCCTTGTCCCCCTTCGTCCCACGCTACGCATCACCGCCTTCGCCCGTCCGATATGCTACTGCGCCGAAAGCCATGGTATAGTCTCCTCCCCCCACGCCTTGATTGCGCCTGTCTGGTGGATTTCGGTTAGATCAGAGAACGTGTCATGTGGATGAACGGTCTACACCGACCATGCCATCCTACTCCTTTTATTGTCTGCTGGGCTACTGCGAGGTGGCCAATGAGAGAGACCGCGGAGATCAAACATTTTGTGCTCTACAACACCGTCAAACTCGAGTTTGTCCTGAGTCTGGTGACAAGAAGATGTCGATGCACGATATCAAACCACGACATCAAAGAAATTTAATCTCCTTACCAAAAATATGGCCGAAATTACTTCCTCCGCTTAATCGCCGCTCCGCTTAATCGACCACTTTTTCCTTGATCCCGAGGATGGGCGATTAAGCGGAGTCGACTGTAATTTAAAAGTATGGGGTCTATTAGACTCCAGGACGTATGTCATGCATATTTTTTAGCGCAGTTCGGCAAAGGTTAATGGTTTTAGTAAAGTTGTAAGGACTGTATGGAATATCAGCAGCAGTAGCATCATCATCATCATGGGTCATGTACCCTGTTACTTACAAACACTGGAATCTCATGAGGACATCCATGTTTTGAGTAGCACTGGCCTGGGTCTGGAAGTTGTGCCTGGCATCTTGAGCACATGAATCTTGGTCCTTGTGATGTCGAGCTATACACTCTGCATTGGCAGTGTACACTGTGAACGAAAGAAAAGAAAATATTCAGCACGCAAAATATGAATGAAAGTTTGAACTACTGTATATGAACTCCCTACCCCTTAGAGAATGAAAGTTGAAGATTTGGGTAATGAAAAATTGTAAAAATGCAATTAATGCCCTAGTAGTAGTACACCATAATAATATTATGTTTGGAACACTTAAATAATAGAACCAAGACTACACTGGATTTGAAAGTAAGCACAGCCATAAACAGATGAATGCCACATTACAAAGTAATAATCAAGATCCAGTTTACACCTCTGTGTATGATTTGATATATTGTTGGTACTGTACTCGACTTTCAATGTCATCATGTGGGGATAAGTTTGAGGTATTTTAAGATATCTGATTACAGCAATACTCCATGTCCTAAAGCACTACCTGTTGCTGTTTAGGGAGATAATATTGTCAAAATCTTTCATTAGTATCAAGTCTTCGTGTTTGTGTAATATCTGCCATATGCCTTGTCTCCATATGCATATATGGCTGGGGAAATTAACTTGAACTCCAATTTAACAAACTACAGTAAACAAAAAGTTAAGTTAGGCCATCATAACCCCATGACACTGATGAAGAGTGAGTGAGAAAAATAATAGGAGTTGAATGGAAAGTGCCTGATGCTCTTACGGTTAATCTATTATATCTCAAGATCCCTCAGTGTGAATTGTACAGCTCTGAGATACTGAACTCAAAAAGATTTGCTATTGTGCAAATGGTGTGAAACTGAAAAGTTTCTCTTCATTGAAATTTTACTGAAAATGACCATTTTCTGTTGGTAGGCCTATGTGGATCAATCTGTCCTTTCACTGTAGAAAAAGAGACTATCAGCAGAACCATATTTTTCTATCATGGTTTTGTTAAAACACTTCCATCTGCAGACAGATCATAACCTCATAATATCTGACCTATAGATCAATCTATCTTTTCACCATTGAGAAAGAGACTATCAGCAGAGCCATATTTTTCTATCCTCACTTTGTTACTAACATTTGACCATATATGTAGCAAAAATTTTAGAGTGCAATTAAATCATTGCTGTAAAAGACGTGTATTCAGCCTTCGATGGAATGATCATTTTAGTAACCACATTGGAACAAGTGCATCTTTGGTGTGAGCAGTCAGGAAGTGTGTTAGGGTCACGGGTGAACACTAGGCTTGCACGTGGAAGTTAGGAAACAATATTCAGGCAACAGGTATTTAAGAATTAAATTGTTGTGAAGTTAGCATCCCTGTGGTGTAGTGGTAACACATTCAGACTTGCAAGCTGAGAGACCCTGGTTCGATTCCTGGCAGGGGCATGAAATTTTTTAGTGTAGGATTTTTTGGCCTATCCTCTAAAAATTGACCCTTCACAGTAATTTGGCAAAATCCCTGGTGACACACTTACCTAGATAATTATGTAACATATTCAAGAAACTTATCATACTGGGCTCACATTCCTGCTCCTTAATGAATAATAAAGAAGGAACAGCTATATGCCTTGCCACTCGGTTACACTGGATATTTTAACTGTGGAAATGTTGCAACTAATGGGGAACATGAAATAGATATTTGTGTGTTCACCTCTGATATTCGTGCAGAAGTAACTGATACTCCGCCTAACTTTATCAATGTCAATCATAGTTCTCAGGAAGTAGGCAGAGTCTGTACTGTCATGTTTGCATTCCTCCATGACCCTCTCAATACAGTTGACAGCAGTAAACAGATCACCATTTCTATGTCAATTAGAGAGAGAAGACAAGGTAAGTCAGTTACCAATGGGATAAAACATATAAGAAGTTTACATTATGTGGAAGACACAATGGTTCTGATTCAAATGACATTAGCAATGCAGCTGCCATGGCGATTAAAACAGAAATAATAATGGGCCTTGTAAGTCTCATATTTAAGATAAGCCATTTGAAAAACTTTACATCATTTTTACCCCTGCAAGCCAGATCACACAATAAAATTTATCAACTTCCAAGGGAACATTCTGTATTGCTGCTGTTCTTTTCAGACCCACATGGAAGTGCCTGCTAGCCAAGTGCCCCAGAGAATGAAATGGCCTATCTGCACAAATAAGCATAACCATGAGCATTAATTGCCTCTCACCGTGCCAGTGTCAGGAGCAAAAACTTACTGGGCTGAAAAAACATCCTGTTTTAAATGAGCAGTCAGTTACAACAAGTATCTTAATAATTAATTCTTTCACTCACTCAACTACATCTCTTCATCATCAGTGACACACATTGCCACTTGCTCATATATTCACAAACAAAATTAATGAATAACACATGCAATGAGATGCATGAAGGCACCGCTAAAGGATGCAAAAGCATGGGCACATTATGAATATATACAGTGAAAACCTGATATTAACATTCATTTTATAAATAAAGCTTATTATTGAATATGCAACCATGGATTAATGATTATTTTTTCATTTCATTTATTCAGGTGAACCTCAAAATTCAGATGTACCTCAACGATTAGTATTTTCTTTCATTGCATTAAGGGAAACTTTATATCAAGGTTCTGTTGTATTAAAGAAAAACAATTGCTTTCATAGACAATTTTTTTTTTAACACTGTTTAGGATGATCTTTATAAATTTACCTACTTCTTCAATCTATATCGTGATGACGTGTATTAATTCTTTACACTTGACCATTCTCAGTGAATTCTATGACATTTTGACATAAACTAGTATAATCTTCATGCACTAAAATACACTGTCCTCTCTAAACTGAGTCCATATGCACAAACATGGATTGCGTCTTTCTGCACAAATTCCTCACCCATAAGAACTTACTACCCTATGTACTCCAAGCTGTAATCCCTGAGCCTTGACCGCTCTTATATGCACCAATCCCGACTTCCTATACAAATATACATTGTCCCTTCTACCAAGTCTTTAATTCCTATCAGTGAGACCTGACTGTTCTTGTCTAGGCCAACTCCAACTATCAAAATACATTGCCCTGCGTACACCAAATCCTTAGTCCTTACCAATGAGCACTGATTGCTTTTGTCTGCACCAACTCAATTACAAAATATATTTTCTGTATACACATGTATACCAGTGAGCACTGAATGCTATTGTCTGCATCAACCCTAATTACACAAACATACTGCCTCAAAGATCTGCACCAAGTCCTTAGCAAAGAGCACCGATTGCCCTTATGACACTTATGTGTCATCTTCAGCTACATAAAGGCACTGGCTTTACTACATCAGATTCATACCCACAAGCTTGAACTGCCCTCTCCGCATTCCCCTCGCTGATGAAAGTGTCCGGTGCTCCACCTGTGGGAGGAGTGATGCCTAGCTGTTGTGTGCACAACATAGCTCTCTGTCTGGCATTGTCTGGACACTCGGCCTGAGCACTGCTCACCGCTGAGGAAATGAAAAAGAAGGGACACTACATACTAGCTGAGGTCCAAGGAACTTCAAGGTACTGTATTTTTATCCAATTTTTTTTTCCCAGTGTCCTCCAACCCTTTGTTAAATTTATCTTTTTATTCATCTACATAATTTACCAATTTCTAAATTCCAATTTCTTTTCTTTTCGATTAATTCATTTGGATTATGTTGTGACATTCTAAACTATACTTTATAAATTCATTCATCTGCTAGCTCTGTTGGTTTATTTATTCATCCATCCAACCACCTTATTTTAATCCTTGTTTTATATTCTGACAATGATTATGGGCGCATTAATAAAAGGGGCACAATGAGCGGAATAAATTTAGTTTTTTTAAGAGACGAAGCTCCTCCCCTCTCCCCCAACACAAGGGATAAAAAAGCCTGAAACCATGCAGTGATCGCAACAAGGAGCAAAAAGACTAGCTCGTGAACCAAATCGATGTAAGACTAAATGCACGTTTAATGACCTGCTTCCTAAAGAGGACACAGATGAACTGACAAGACCCTACAGGCATAAGACAGACAACATAAAGAGGAAAAGAGCCACTTGGTAGGCCGAAAGCTACAGAAAGTCTGGAAATCCCTTGTGCAAAAGTTACATCAGAGGTTATCGCGAAAGTCTCCATAAAAACTGAATTTAATTATTTGACAACAATGTACTTAAAGTGAAAATTACAAATTATACTGTGCTGGGTATTTCTCTATTTGCTTTTCCTGTTGTGGTTAACAGCTTATTTAAAGAAAAGAAATTGTGAAATTTTGTGGGCCCCAACGGATTATGTTGTGCCATTCTAAGCTATACCTCATTTGGCTTATACTAAGGCATACCTAAATCTAACTCTGGACCTGGGGATATCACCTCTGATTAATTCATGCCACAAGGTGCAAAACCTCGTAGTGCAATGAGATTAGAATCGCTGAAGAAAAGAGAGAGATTGAAAGAATCTAAGCTAAGGGGAAGGTTGAATCTGAGAAAAATTAAAATTGCACAGCGTTTCCGCTACAGTTCGGGAAGAGTAGCCTCAGTGTCTAACAGTGTTAACTGACAGCCATAAGTCCCTCGACCTCATCATATGGGAAAATCACTAATGGTAGATGAGGTTGCTTCATGAGCTCTTATTGAAGACAGTGACACAGTCGCCCACTAACAGCGCTGTACTAAATAAGTGTGCTGTGGAGTTAGGAAGTAAAATGGGGTGGGGTGGNGGGGAGGAGGGGGAATGTAAAGGAAGTAACTGAGGGACGAAGATTTCACTTAAATAAAAAATTAGATTATCGCCCTTGGTACTACGGAATTTATTTGGGTTTTTTTCATCGTTTAGTGGCATGCTAGCCAACTCCAGGCTAGAGTTCTACCTCCGAGGACGGTTAGTGATATTGAAATGGCGTGAAACACAATGGTTGGAATTTTAGGTCTGTCACTTCATTCTATAAACCCTGTAACATATAGACTACCAACCCCCATTCCTCCAAAGACCTGTCGTTATCAGGCCTAGCCTTAACTAAATCGGCTAGGTTCCGCTTCAAAAAGACAAGCCATCCACATTCAGTTCGAGGTTTCTCTGGGTGTAAATGAAGACTTCGTCCGTCAACTCTCTAATGAGGGTGCTGCGCCAAACGATCCGATGTTTATCAAGGGCAAAACTAAAAATTCACATTATACTTTTCCGAGCCAACATCCGTATAGCGACATATCAGAGCAACATGATTCACTAAAGTACAAGAGTGAAGAAGTGAAACTGAAATTAGTTTACTTCAAAAAGTTTCTTTGTTGCCATAGCGATAATAAAGTCTGTCATCTTAGCACTTTTGATATTTTAAATACAAGGAACAAGCATCGTTTTGAGAGCAGGGAAGTGGAAATCGAAACGAAGTCATCCGACTGACAGACTCCTTAACTAACCAGACTACCATCACATTGTTCTTTCAGCATAACCTCTAGACCTACTCTTTTTAACTTCGTACCGTACCCTGACCTGCCTTGGTCAAAGCAGTGCCATCTGATCGTTATCGCTGGGTGGCAAACTCTCCTGCAAAATGACTGTGGACACTGTCACAACTCAGATGGGTGTACTTTCATATTTCAATTACCTGACTTCATTTCCTTTACCTTTCGGTTCGGAGGGACAATAAACTCGCGATCTGCTAAGTGTCTTGGCAACTTGAAATGTTTTACTCGAGAAATTCGGAAAAGTGGCGTTTAAGTGTGAAGCGTGCAATTGAATTCAAGTTTGTGGAGTGTCTACACATGCCTATCCTTTCCTTTCATACCCTAGGCGCCATCCTCTACCCCCCGTCCTTTTTTTTTTTTTTGTGCTAACAGATCACAGAACCTAAGATAAAGAGTTGCCTAAATACCTGCACAGTATTCAATGCTATAGGGGACTCCGAATAGTCTGCAAATTTACTAAGCGAAGACTCCAGTCAAGGGCTTCTGGGAGACACATTTTAACATCGACTTCCCGAAGGATAAAGAAAAAGCTAAACCGCCCACCTGAAGCCCCCAAGATGCGCAGACAACAGATGTGCATTATTTATCATAGGCGGAGAAGAGAATAAGATATCCCCTCAAAGAGATCACGACAGAAGTGCGAATACTTCCCATTCGAGAACACTAAATGCTGAAATGTATAGTCTAGTTCTAACTCTCGTCAGGTCTGGCATGTTTTTTGTACATGTCGTTGTTAGCTTGTTCTTTGACCTTCCTTCCACTCACACTAGGCCTTTTGTTTTTCAGTTAAAAGAAGAAATAAAAAACTGGGGGCATGAGGGCACGACGGTAAACTACAGCATAAAAACCTGTCATCGTTTTCCTGTGCTGATGCCAAACAATTATCTGAAGCATGCCATGGGACTGTTTTCTTCTTTTGTTGCAGTGAAAACAAATAGTCTAGGGGGCGGGTTAGTTTTGCAGGTAAATGTATAGATAGGAATTGTTTGGTTTAGCCTGAGTAGTGTACGAATGAGTCATTCACAACAATTAGTGGTTTTTTTTTCCCTTTTCTGTATCTTAAGGAGACCAAAGGGTTATGGGGTCTTATAGGATCTACGACATGCGTGTTCGAAGTGTCTGAATGTTCCTACAGTAAACCACAGGTGGGTTTTAACTCTCGTAGCGCGAGGCTGCTCGGGTCTAGCCTCCCGATGGCTTGGGTTATTATGGATAATGACCTTTGCACGTACTGTCTGCCGGCCGGTCAGGTGACAAAGGAGTGCAAAATTCTACCGCCGCGCTCAGAGCTCGGCAATATATAATAATGCGTAGGCAATATCCTACTGCCGTATTCAGGCGAAGCGAGCGGACGGTGGTATAAATTCTATCACCGCATCATGAGAGTTAATGCTCAAAAAGGAGTACATGATGAGCCGGTTAGGGTGGGGAATTGTTGGGACTTGG
>JAWQUT010000040.1:669985-694992 GCA_033807755.1 Ellobium chinense | reverse complement strand
GGGGGGGGGGAAGGATAGCTTAAAGTTTTTACACCGGCTCAAAATTCTGTGCAAAATGAAAGCAAACTTTGTATTCGACATAAGTTGTGGAAAACGGTAATTAGTAACGTCAACACGGACGCTAACTTGAGAGCTCATGCATTAACAATAGGAAGAATTCATTAAGAAGTCATCAACTCCGCATGTTAAGCGCGACTAAGAGCGCATTCAGTACCGATGCAGTAACGGTGGTAAGAAGTTCACATCGTTAATGGGCAAGCTATCTATTATATGAAATATGAGCGGTTGTGAAACCCAGTCCACTCGGCAGATAGTGGCCGTACCAATTTCGACTCTATTTTGTACCTTAACAGATTCGCATTAGTAGGGTCTATAAAGGGTGTAATGTGCGTGATTCGGGCCGATTGCTGACTTACATCCATTTTCCAAAATATCCTGCCGACAGAGACCGCAATAAAACCCAGACTTCGCGCAAGCTACCGACTTCCTCGGCGAATACACACAGGGCTAGGGGTCTCCAAGGTTAGGTCTTTTGATACAATACTGGTAAGGTACAACTGCCTTATTCAAAACACATGTACGTAGGCCTGTGCAGTATGTCACGAGGAAGCTGATTGAGTGCATGCGTCTTTGGTCGATTTACGTGCCTGGCTGCACGTTTGCCGGATAGTTAAAGCAGGAATGAGAGAAAAGAGAAGAATTCAACTTAAGTAACAGTGTAACATGATCTGGATCTACGCATGTATGTGAGACTGCGCCAAAATCTGAGTCCTTTCATTCATAACATGTTGAGAAATCTGATCCTCTATCTACTATGCCAAAGGCAAGCCCACGTAGGCTTGGTTATAGTAAGGATTAACGAACTTGAACTTCAGGGAACAGTCTAATAGTCGAGTTCGTGAGATGTTTAAAAGTTCGTGAGTAAAATTTGACACAGGAAAAGAGTGATCGAAACTAGAGCAATGAATAAGCAGGCTATTTCGATTATATGATGTTCGAGGTCATGAGACCCCACTATAATTAACTCTACCGTATTATTGTTTGCATACATGGCTGATTGAAATATAGTCAACTTTGCTTACTCGCAACCGCCCAGGTGCATTAAAAATACTACGACATGGAGCTGCGATTATCCAGTCATTTTATACAAAGAGATAAAGCACTTTGTTATGTGGAAAAAGTTGCAATAATGCGGAAATTCCTGTTATCCGTACTGCACTTAGGCGTATTCGACTGCATTGACGACACACCTATTTACAGAATCACATTGTTTATTTCTTCCCTTTGCAGGCTAGTCATTGTTATGAATGAAAGTTAAGTCATAACACAAAGACTTTCTGTTCGACTTGTGTTTCCACTATGGTTGACCGGGGCACCGTATTAATAACGGCATCCGTTGCGTCGGAGTTGTAAAATGGGTTCTGTAATGGTTATTGTTCTTCGCGTCTCATGAGCGACATTATGCAACACTAGTGCATAATGTGCCTAGACAGTTCATATTCCCTACCCACCCCAAATATCCATACCCCGTAATGCTTTGGGACAACAGAAATGACAAGTACATAAATCTATCTGAGCTCAACAAAGTTCTGCTCTCTAGCCTTCCTTCGAGCCTGTTATTAAATCAGCAGTTAAAATCACCACAGGCAAGAAAACAGCAAACACAACAAGCTCTCAGCATGGAGGAAAGTCAGTACAGTCTTGAAGTTTAAGCCTACGGTCACAGTCTCGCGTTAGCCAGAAGGCCTGGGCAAAAAGTAATCATTTGCTTGGATAACCACGAATACTACTCATTTCCCGGCAGAATGAATATTTCTGACAAGAACCAAGAAGAAATAATAATTTAATCATATGCTCGTGAGAAGAGAGGCGAGTAAAGTAATTTTATTATGCCCTACGGGTTTGAAACAACACGATGCATTTTCTGTAATTATGAATGTTCCACTCCAAATGCATGAAGATAAATAGTGTCACAGGCGCATCATACATTTCTCCTGGTCTCCCTGGCAAAAAGAAACCGTTACTAGCAGGCTTGCAGCGCCGGATCGCGGATACCACTCCCTGAGTGCCGCTAGCCAAAAAGCAGGAAACACTACACTATGGACTCACGAGTTATATAATCACGTAGATCAGTACCCGGTACCCGTGAATATGATCACTGTGAATACTATTACCCATAATTACTTCACGAACCGGGTTTGGCCCTGATCTAATAATTATGCCCAGCTCATCTCTGCCCACCTCCAGTTTGTTGTTGTTTTTTTCCCCATAGAACGGCTGTAGAAATTACCTCTCTTAGACTTTTTCGTTTAAAGGTTTGTGACACCTATTAGAAGGGCAAATCACTCATTGTGTACCACCCAATTAATCAGCTAATATATAAAATCCCCCTTTTTGAGGGCCCTACCAGCCAGTATCAGAGTGTAGAAATGTGTAAAATGACGTGTGATCTAAATAAAGCATCCAATTTTAAAGTTTCAGGTACAATTTGAGCCTTCTAGATAAGAAAAAATAAAGTGTGTAGGCCTCTGGTCAAAACCAGCCAAATAAAAATTTGGGGACCAAATCAGAATTCGAGGTGACCTTTTTCGAAAGAAATTTGTGAAAAATTTTGGGCGTCGACCCCCCTTTTTCATCCCGTTAAAAGATCGAGCAAATGAAGTACTTTAACCTCCTTGGAAGAAATTTCCTCAAATCACAGTGGTATATGCAGAATAACACAAAACGTTAAGAGGGCCAAAAGAAGAAAAAACAATAGGTGTCAAAGACCTTAAACGACAAAGAACAAACCTGAGAACAAACAGCGTTATTTTTAGACGTCAAGCTCTCGTAGGTTACCTGATGATTAGTAAACTCTGTCACCCCCTGTCGAAAGTGGCACCCTACGCGAGTGTTAAGACATGCAAAATTAGTGTGTCACCCCCAGCTCCTTACTCCTTAACTTAAGAGGCCACAATGCCATTCACGGAAACTTATAAACAAACTTGAAGTTGCTGAGATCAGCTCCCTCAGGCTCCAAACAACCTGTTTTCGCAACAGGGTGGAGACAAACTGGAGCTGAAACAAGTGGTAGGGATGGAAAATGTCTGGGGGAAAAAATCATTGATATGGATATTTTCAAAGAAAAACAACCGATGTCTCGGTATGCAGACATCAATGTGCCCACCTCTAACACGTAGACAGACCTGTAGGTGTGAGGGGCAACGCTTAGGGAGGACCTCTCGAAATATAAAGCAGATTAGCACACAAAAATACTGGGGCTTTGATTCCAATTGCAATCTGTGAAACTTCTTAACGGGCATTTCGCCAGATCTCCTTGGTAACCAGAATGTTCAAGTGATAGTCTCTAATGAGANAGTATATTATTTTACCACAGTGAGTGACTCCCATTACCTCAGTTTAAAGCTGAAGAAAAGCTTCTTAGTGTTAATACGAATACAGTAGCTATCTACAAGCCTAAAAGTATGACTAAACAGCCAAATAAGAAGACATTCATTTAAATTTCGCGAGATTATTTTNCCCACACACACATACAGAATGTTCAAGTGATAGTCTATAATGAATCAAAAGCGATGGTGAGCCTCGCTGTAGTTGAAAGAGTTGGGAGACATGAGCCAGAGCTGCCAACCAGTACGAAATTTTCGTATTTCATACGAAAATCTGANCCCCCCCCCCCCCTCACACTCACACACATCGTCTGAGCCTTCTTCCAATGACGCCGAGATTCCTTCCACGGATGACCTAAATATCACTTCTGTACGTATCCCTTTCAAGATCACTCTGTTCACTCATTGAGTCTCTTACTAAGTATCCTTTGACGTACCATATGTCCTTTTGGCGTTTTCTGAAGCCTAGGACAGGATCTTGGTAGCCTCTCTGCCTCCAGTCTTGAGTAAAATTGTATTTGTATCACCTTTTGATCTCACATAATCAGCTAGAATTTTATGAGTATCGTTGACAGAATAGTATCTACCCTAAGACATATATTTATTGTTGTTTTTTTGCGTCGCTTACAGCCTATGTCACGATATCTAAGAAACCTCACCAAAGCTCATTTTAGAAACTGAAAACCTGTTCCATCTCATCGCTCGTCTGATGGACAACAGGTTTGAGGAAGCGAATAACAGGCTAATTTAGCCATTTGACCAGTCAAATAGTTCCTACTCTAATATACTGTCAAATTACACAACGGTGCGGCACTGTAGACATAGATTTTAGAGTGAACTAGTTTGCATGCACATACCATTATGTATAAAAAATATAATCTGGCAAAGAAAAGAAATAGTATACAGGGTAGAACACAAAGGCAAGAGTGAAGATGCTAATTTGTAAAAAAAGAACAGGGTAAAGATGCCAAGTTACAAGCTGAAATCCACTTCAATGCCTGTGAAGAAGTGGCACAGCAGAGAAAAGCTACCCTGTCTTCGGCTCAAAACCCCTGCTGTAATTAAATGTGTCGAAGAAGTGTTTGTTAAACAGTTTTGTCTCTTCGGTGGTGATTTGATGCCAGTAATTGGAATCACAGCCTTCAACGTTGGGCATGTTCATGGAGTTATAAAATGGCGATTCTAGATTTCGCGGGAGAGATTTCTGTAAGGCACTGTATCTATGATCTATGGCCTTGTTCAGAAAGAGGTACCCAGCAAATGCAAACAAAAGCAGGCACTTAAAGCGACTGCCTTCTTAAAGCCAAGCTTGGCTCGGCACCAATATACAGACCAAATGAAGAGTAAAAAACATTGCTTTTTTTGCATTCTTTAATTACACGAAGAAGGCGGTCTAAGTGCTTTTTGGCAGTAGGAGGCGGTAGGGGGCGGTTGGGGGTGAAGGAAGGAAGAACATGCGGAAGAAATCCATGACGTTTGAACTTGATGGCCTGTCCAAACTTCGCTGTGCTCCTGGTACCCCGGTCCTGCTCATCTTTAAAATACCTTCCCCAATTCGGTTTCCATATAGATTCCATATTCCAGTACCCAGACGACGCCTGCCTATAATAACCAAAGACCTGTCGCTCTTCCTGTAGAGATACCTGCTTCCTTTCCCTCGGGTAATCTCGTGTGTTTATGTACATGCTGGCTGCACGACTGCCAGATGTGCAAGGCCACATCTGCTTCCGCACGTGCCCTTATCTAAGGGAATGCACTCTACCTATTTATTTCAAGGCCATCTTACGGAACGTGCCCCAGCAGTTACCCTGAACCTCAAGTTACGACTTGTCCGATGTCCCTTAAATGGGTTTGTTTGTTTGTTTGTTTGTTTGTTTGCTTGCTTGCTTGCTACTTGGTCGGGTGGTTTACTTCATTTCTTCTTATAAAGACATGAATCTTACTTAAGGAAAACAAATATCCACGAAATCTGCAACCACCATTTTCATCTGAGCTGTCAGCTCACCGATTGCCCGACACGAAGATGGTCGTAAAGTTTCCTATCTAATTTAGAAGACATGAACAACAAAACAAAATCTTTTACACATTTTTTTTTAAACAGCCTTCCCTTATTGCAATGTCTTTAACCCACTGTTCTTCTGGTCTGATAAGTGATATGCCTTGTTAGTCCGGGTCCATCAAAAAGGCATCCCCAGCATCGGTACCTTCGTGATCTCCAACAGAAGCTCTTTGATGACGGTGTCATTGTTAGTGTTTGAAAGAGATTAAAGTCAGACGAAGCCTTTGAAGCCGAATACTGAATAATGGGGATGAGGTTTGAATATGCAGTGAGCAGATAGCCTCTGACACTTATAGGGCGTCAGCTGGCACTGCATTGTTCTATTCCTGTGTATGTNGGGGGGGGAGGGGGGAACCTAAAACTTTTTGAAGCCCCTTATAAATATCTTTGATAGTTTCTTATTTCTTTCTCCGAATTTTCCTCTATGTATAATTTCAATCTGTCTTCGTTCCGTCAGTCTGAATGCCTACTGCGCTCTTGTCAGTCTTACTTTGCAGTGCATTTCGCCTTCAGCGCACACTGTCTTTCTAGATTCCGCCTTGTTGTTAAGATTTGAGCACTGTCCACAGGGCACAGATCTATGAAATTTTGCAGTTCCTGCATGCCGAGCCGTTTCGTAGAATGAGTAGCTAATCTTGTACCGTAGAGAAAAACAAACAAACAAACAAACAAACAAATAAACAAACAAAAACAAACAAACAAACCATAAAAAAACAACATACCATGAAGGCCTAATTCTAGTTTCAGAAAAGCTGATTGGACATGTTCCGTGGGATGCCCCTCGTCTGTTAGTCTCAGGGAAAGCGAGATAATGCATCTATTCGGGCACGTGTGATACCACTGTTTTATGTCAGGATGTTCCTTTTCAAAGGTGTCTTAACACCAAACTTAGGTCAGTGAGGAAACCTGAATTCTTTTTCAGGCATGAAGTCTATTTAGTTCATTGGTTTACTTTGTAGTACTGTGACTTACTGAAGCTACGTATTCGGCTCCTACGTACGGAGGGATCTGAGATTTTGTGTGTGTGTGTTGAGTTTCTGAGCATTTTATATTAAGTCGTTGCCTACGGAGCTGTTAGATGTTTTGCCAGAACCTGGGACTTTACCAAAAATTTCGTTCATAACGATGATAACATAAGACAGCTAAAAGTTGCAATTCTGTTAAGGAGGGTGTGATAAAGGAGGGTGTAAAGTAATACTGTACAAGAAATGAATAAACTGCAACTCAGAGTGAATTTTAATGGAACACTGCGGCTGTCGTTTGAAGTTTTAAATTTGTTATCGTTTCATGCGTGAAATAACTTAAATTTCCACAAACCCTCGCTCGTTTGCTACTGAATTTAATATTGTTTCCTGCAACTAGAATATTTATTTCACAACTATTATTCACCTGGCCAGAGCTGTTTCTTTTGATATGCGCTCAGGGACGTAGCCAAAGTGATTTTTTGGGGGGATAATCTGGCATTTATATTAGTGTTTTTTTTGTTTGGTGAGGACTCGCGGGAAAGCAGCATTATGGGGAAATGTTGCATATTAGATTTACTGGTTTCTTTGTTGTTTTTTTCGGTTGCACCAGACAGTTCTCTCCTCTGCAAGAACATAGACATCCATTGCTGACTACCTGAAACTATCAACGCTTATGCACATGTTTATTCAGCACATAGGGACTGAATATTTACTTCTCTATGTAAAGCGCTCAGAGCCTGTATCTATAGGGATGACCGCTATATAAATGCTATGCTATGTACTATTATTATTATTAGAAAAAAAATCGCCATGTCTCTGTCAAGACCGGCATTTTCACGTTACTCATAACGTAAACTGCCAATGTAAAATAATAAAGTTATCATTAAGCAGCGATGACAGCAACGTTCAGCAACGATGACAACAGTCAAACACACTACGGCGAGACACTTTTAAAATTTATATATCAGGCCTAATTATAGATAAGCTAAAATATCAAGATCTCCTTTTTCTTGAAAGAAGTAGTGAGTAGGTTAGCGATCTTTGAAATGATTCCCATTAAACAATGCATATTAAGGCTATTTTCTTCAGGAGCTCTGCAATATTCGAATGTTTTCGCTACCGCCCAGGCTTACCATTTTTTTTTTTTTTTGAGCCCGAACCAAACTGTATACGAAAAAGAGCCCAAAAAAAATCCATTATCTGGCTAGGGCCGATAGGAGTAAAGATTTGACATAACACAAGAACATATATTTCGAACTATATACTGGATATACGTAGGTATTATAGTTATCATAAGCTTTCTTACACACATAAGAGCAACTTAAGGAATTATTGTCACATTAAAACACTCTTGAGATCGTTCTTGGATTCGTGTTCAGCGGGTAATTATGACATGTCGACAGAATCTCGATAAAATACCAAACAGTTTGAGAGCAATGTAGGTACCGTTTGTAAAAGAAACTAATCAGTTTGACTTTTACTCCGCTGGAACTAACAAAGAACCAAACAGTCAGTCAGTTATTTGGGACTCAATGGCTTTTTAAAAGTCTAAAATTTGATTTGGTATTTGGCTACCAAAGAGCCACATCTGGCAACCTTGGTAAGGCACCAGCCTCTCAAAAAATAAAAAAAACCCAACAACTCATGAACGGATCTTCCGTAAAAGAACCGTCAGAATAGGGGATAAGCAAAATAATGTTTCTCTCAGATAACTGGTCACTTCTTTTTAAAGCTTTTCTCTATATATTGCTTTTGTTTGCTTATGCACTGTGAGACAGTGTGTAGGCATTAAGCTTTTTGACAAGGAAAACTAGTTATATAGTTGACAGAACCGTACTGCCATGCTTTGGAAATGGCTCATAGATGAAACAGGACGAAGGGTGACGATTACACTTTTAGAAAACATTGAAGATTAATTAAATTGTATTAGACAAATAGATAACATATTGGTAATGTCACATTCATAGATTACATGGACGCTACGCCCCTGTATGCGCTACATGTAGGCTACCTGCCACTGTCCAGCAGTGATGAGTAAAAAAAAATTTTTTTTTCATTTAATTACACTGTTGACGAAGAAGGCAGTCTAAGTGCTTTTTGGCGGTAGGAGATGACTTAAATGCGACTGCAGACGGCCATAATGCTAAAGGTAAAAGAATTTTGTTTTTTTGTTTTCAAGTTTAGATCTCTTACGGATTGTTATGGCAGAGGTAGGCACGCACATAATTCCTTTTCCTGCTGTTACCATCATAATGCACGTTATAATCAGAATCAGATGTGAATTTCACATGTGGCTCGTAACATGCAATATGATCGTAACACTAGAAAATACCCCTTTCGCATTATTACTTTTGTCATAACAGTCCGTAAAATATTCGAACTTAAAAGTGGAAGCTCTGTAAGGAAAATGTGTGTGGACTTACCTGAGACAAACTGAAATCCAGTAATGTAAATAGATAGAAAGGCTACACTACTTTGAACCCCACCCCCAATCCCCCAAATTCCCACAACGCCCCTCCTGCACCCCTCCCCCATACACGGACAAGATCTACCGTGAAATGACAAAAAGAAGTTACTTTTTGTTTAAATAAAAAAAAATCAACTGAGTTAAGTCTATATTCTTAATCGGTGAAGTAAATCGTATTTATCAGTCAGTTCACTTCTGGAAAACAGGCTCCGGTAGCCTATAATCTGCATGAGAGTAAGGAAGCAGGTTCAGAGATTAGTCATATTTACCATGAGTTATCATTATGATCGATTTCTCAAATCTTGGTCTTTTGGTTACACATGCGCATTAATTTTGAAGTCATTTGAGTTGGACTTTACTGGTGAGGGTGATCTATCTATCATATCATTTTTTTTCTTCCTCTCAGGGGCCCTGTGGCATTAGCTGTGGCCTGTTCTTGTGCATTTTTCACTTCCCTGGCCAGTTTAGATTAAATTAAAGCAGCACTATTTCGGGTAACAGGTTTGAAAAAAAAATAGGGGCTCCCAATGAGCTAACCCCTGTTCTCTTGAAATAGCCTGAGGCCTCAACTAGCTTTTCATGGAGGTGGTTAAAACGTAGAGACACAGCAAACAAATTTACTTGTCATGGGCTATTAAATGTAATGTATTTTGTTTAGATCAAATGCTTATCTCCATTGCTGGTGATGGGAACAGCCAAAGAAAATTAGGGCTGGAGTGACGACAGTCGACAGTACATAGTAACTGATAACAAAAAGATTTGGGCGTGTGTATCCTGAAGGATTTGGCTTCCTTCAGCCATTTCATGGCAGAGCTGATGAGTCCCAGCTGTCCCCTCCTGATTGTTTATCTGCATTTTTATCGTGTAGATGCCCCAACCTTTCAACAACATTCGTGCCCTCTCGAGTACCCACTTCCCATTCTCAATAAGCATTCCGAGGTTAAGTGCTGAAATCGGCTCAAAACTTAATCCGCTTCTATGATGGTAATGGAAGCCTACACTTTGCGAACAGACTAGACTGTATTTACGAGCTCTTGATCTCCAGTTCAAGAGCGATATGTGATCCTCATGTCTAGACTAATATATTCAAACTTTCCATTTCCTACTTCCCAGGCTTTCCTGTCCGGCTACTATACCGGTTCTTACAGAGCATAAACTGAAACCCATAGAGAAGAGCAGCAAAAGGTGAGGGAGGACTGGGTGAAAGGGTTGGGCAGAACTGAGGTAACATGAACGCCGTTCGTTAACCTAAGTTCAGTTCACGTGAAATCGATCTGAGCTTCACAGCTATTTTGGATGAACTGATCTGGAGTTGAACTGTTGCTATGTTTGATGAACTTACTTCATCTGACCTTTAGTTTTCTACCTAATTTTAAATTTCAGTTCACATCCACCTTGAAAATCAGAACCGAATGCCAATATAAAAAAACCAAGAACTGTTCTGATCTAAAAACTATTCAATTTTTCATTGAACGGAGCTAGACTTGATCTTAGGACTTCCCTTAGTGTACTGATCTTGATCTGAGCTGACTTTTGTGGTGAACTTGCCCAGCTCCGCCGCGTGGTGGGGAAGGAGAGCAGAGTGCTATTACAACTGTCTGTTTACATGTAGAGTAAACGGAACCAATACAAACAGAATGCAAGAAAGATAGAAAGACACAAGGAGGAGATTAGGTAGGTCGCCGCGCGCCTTCGGTCAACCCAGATCATCAAAACAGAGAGCTCCTATTTTAAAAGTTAGGATCTCCTACGCTATGGCTAAGGCAGGCTTGTGTAAATGGCAGTTCCCGGTGTTACGATTATATAGCACGCTACAAACTAATATCAGATGTGAACCTCATAGCGCGTTACAGACTAGAATCACATGTGAATTTTCACATCTAGTTTTCGTAACCTGCAGTATGATTGTAATATCAGAAAATGCCGTGCACATGCCTGCCCTGTCAAAGTGTTGAGGAAAAGATCTGATATCAAAATATAAAAGCCACATTATCTCAGTATGTCTTCACTAAACACCCTGTCTCTCCTCTCTATTTTTTTTCTATCTCTCTCTCTCTTCCTTTCTTACTCCTTATACTCTCTTACACTCACACCGTGAGGGACATACACATAGCTCAATTTTCGCCACATAAGCACAAACCGTCGAAACCTGAACAGACGGAATAGAAATTTCCCAGAGAAATATGAAGCATTTAACTGGCTGTTTCAACGGTGACTGAAAATGCCTGTGCAACTTTCTCTTTAGTTGTGATTACCTTCTCAAACCAACAAGCCCAGTGGAGGGGCTTCTCAAGTTTTTATAGCACTTTCAAAGTAGGGCAACTGGAATCGCCGGTCTTTGACACTAACAGTACTGTAAACAGACCTGCAAACTAAAGAGCTTTTTCCGGTGACTAAGATTGGGGAGGGCCAAGGCCTAGACTTGGGGCATGGTCTCTTTGCCCTCTTGATAAAGTCCGTGCCCCCTTGTGTCCCCACTGAATCTCAGCTTCCTTCCATGACTGACATATCACTATATGAGTGTCTCCCCCCACCTTCCCCCCTACTTCTATACCAAGAATTACGAAAGAATATCCAAGAAATGTTATTAAGTTCCAGTCAACACAACATAATAAATGAGCATTCAAACACGGTTACAAAATAATTAGCAATGAATAACAGCATAAACAAATAACAATGGCAATGGCGGATGTAAATATACTCAAAGCAACACTAACACTACAATGTATAAAAATATATTATACCAAGAATCGAAATAAAATGTTACTACATTATAACTTAAGGTCTTCATTTTGATGGTTATTTCAAAACTCGTTTTAATACATCTGTATCATTAGATACCACCCCACCCCGACTCCGGGCATCAGCAACCATGCTACCCTGCCCTCAACTACTCTTCTCCTTCCCCACATACACACACGCACGCATGAAGTCCCTCTGCCAAGTCAATAATTACAGGTGTGCAATAAGTTCAGTACCAATTACCTACATGATTAATGTCACCGTAAGAGGCTATTGTTCCTTCGACAGCGGTAATCATAGATAGTGTGACCTCAACCATTCAACAGTATGTCGGTAAATAAAGACACTTTCACCCACATCGTCGCACTATCTTTCATTATCTAACACTGTGAAACATATGGCAGTATGTTATATTTTCCAACAGTGGTGCTCACATACGTAGGACGTAAAGCATAACAGCCGCTATATCCAAGATGCGAAATACGCTAGTACAGTTGTTACTAGACCTCCATAAGGAAATCAGTCTTATTTAATTATAAGACAAGACAAGACTGGATACAATTGAAAATGTTCTGAGTAGTCTACTTCTTTCTGTTCCCCACCAAAACGTTTTTTAAAAAAGACCGCAGTGGGGACCGAACACAGGACCTTCGGGTGTCAGTCTCATATCCATTGTTTTACTCACAAAGCTATCGATTCGTTGGACTTCACGGCTCTAGCAAACAAGACAACACTGCGCAATGAATAGTGAATAACGCAATATCTGCTATTCTCATTACTCCCTGACAAAAGTCTATTGTAAATAGCAGATTCGTACCCTGGATCTGTGCAGGTTTTCCAATTTTATTTGAGCATGGACTGTAACCGGCACAGCACGCACTCCATGATATGCCCACCCAGTAAAGAATCCGGGCTTACCCGTGTGTCTCCCAGATGTCATTCGTATGATAAGTACGTGATATCAGTGTGTGCCCTCACATGTTCAGCGCATATATTTTAGACCCAGTCACCTATAGAGGTTGTCCTGGCTAGCAAATCCTCCACAGGTCCCACCTAACAGCCAACATTAGTTCCATTTGGGATCAGTATGAATGAACATCATGTTGGCAGAGAACATTAAATTATCTGCACACACCATTTTTGTTTTTCTTTTCACCTAAGCTGCGGTTAAGGAACAACATACACTTTTATGCGGTTTTGTAAAAAAAAAAACCTTCTTCCTCATGCTTGACTGGGGTTGTAGTTGCAGCATTAAGCAAAATAACACTTTTCTTGTGTGATATAATGAACACTTCATTAGCACGTAAGCTCACGTACAGGTAAAATAACATCTGCTGCACTAAAGACGCTTTCGTTTACTTGCCATCGTTTAAGCAAACGTTTTGGGTAATTGAAGAGCCTTTTTTCCAAAACTCGTAATGAGGTAACTGAATCTCTTTGAAATAAAGGGAAGTAACATTAAGATAACTGCTCTTCACATATATATTTTTATGTACTGTTAAATGACGTAACATTTGAAGGAGTACAGATTTTGAGTTCAAATAGGTTTTGAACTAGGCTTTGAACTAGGTTTTTAAATTACGTTTTGAACTATGTTTTTGAATTAGGTTTTGAACTAGGTTTTTGAATTAGGTTTTGAACTAGGTTTTTGAATTGGGTTTTGAACTAGATTTTGAACTAGGTTTTTGAATTAAGTTTTGCATGTTTGAACACACCACCAACTCATTTTTCAACGAAAGAGTATTTACTGAGTTTTGGAAAAACATTCTTTAAAAATTGTAACGCATATGAAAATGTGGACAAACACATCGCCAGCGAACAATACTGCTAAATCACACCTTTCACTTAATCACAAACTGTTTGCATGCTCCCATAACGCTGTCATTAACGAGTGTTTCGCGTGTACACTATTGAAGAGTTTAGCAATTTGTTTTGGCTGACGCAGCATCTTGCAATCCTCTTCAAGGTTCACATTACTTTTATCATGGTTTTCCCTTTTTCCGTATCTGCTAATCCATTATGGTTTACCGATTAATGGCAAACATGCACAGGCTGCAGGTGAGATAATTTTTTTCGGCCATCCTATGACTAAACGGCTTAGGTGCAAGATGGATCCTATAATATCGAGCTCTTTATGTGTGTTTTCACACCTTACAGGACAGGGGTTACACTTTGTGTCATAATTTCATACCGTGTGTTTTTCTTGTAGTTAAGAGATCACAATTCTAAAATTCCATTGCCAGTGTCGGAAAAAAAAAAACTATGGTAAAAAAAAATATTTCCGTAATGTAATGTAGGCCCTGAATTTGTGAACCTGACCTCAGATTATGTTAGTTACTGCCAGCGAGGACATGGGCTTACAAGCAGAGAAATATGAGAATTTATTGAAAAAGACTCTCAATTGAAATTAATATACACTGGGCTTTCCCTGTAGACATTGCGTGTGGAAATGTTTTCCTCAATAAGATACGTTGAACGCATCGATCTGTTCTCCCATCATGATTTTCTTTCTTATATATTTAAGATAAAAAATAATATACTTATCTATTCTTGGTTTTGTAAAAATAATCTATAGACTCTTGTCATTCTCACTGTGATAGATCTAGTGGTAATCTTGTGTGCAAATAACTCCGCTGTTGTTAGGGCAAATAATCAAACTTTCTTGTCCCTGTTCCTTCCAACTTTTCTCTGCTCAAGAATTCAATGAGCGTCCTATTTTTTAAACCAGCATTTCCTAAAAATCTAAGCTGATGCTTAAGATTCTCTAAAGATGTCTTGAAATTGCAAACACTCTTTAAGTGGCTGTAGAGAGGATGGTTTCCTCGCCCAACGAGGAAAATCGAGAAAGGCCTTCGAAACCTCACTTTAAAAAATAACTCGAGAAAAAGCTTGAATCCTAACAGCCTTCAACAGTAAACACTAGAGGTCGATTTTCTGGAAACAGCTGCAGCAGCACTTAGTGCTTTTTGTCACAGGAGGCCAGTTCTGTAACAGGAGAAGTGCATACAGCGTCTCGAGGACAAGGGAGGGAATCTCAGTGAGCAAAACATTCTTGAGTTATCGTTTTCTACTTCCATCATACAGATAGGACCTCCTGGGGGTAGGGGGCGCGTGGCCATCTGACTTTTTTTGTGATCTTTAACATGCTCATGCTCCCAATTAACATAATACAGTGGGCGATAAGCCTGGTTTTATAGCCTCCCCTTGAGTTGCTGAATAGCCGGTTCTTTCAAGGCCAAATTCCGGTCAGTGTGAGTGAGGGCTTCGAAATATGAGAAAGGGAGGGAAGGAGAGGGGAACCATGATTAAGTATGTGTAAGACACATACAAAATAGAAATAAAGACAAAAAGGCGTAAACTCGGGAGGGGGGGGGTGAGAGGGGAGGGGTGTTGGTCTCTCTGAAATGTCTATGTGTCCCGAGAATAACCCCCTCTATCCCACACACACACATACATACCCATACGGAGCGCCGGTTGCTTCCCATGACTGGCATATCTTCACTGCATGAATGCACCACCCCAACCCCCCTCGATAGCGACAATGTTCGCTGACGGGTGCCCTCTCTACTAAGTACACGGGACCCCCTTGCTACTGCTAGGCTTTTAAAATGAAGATTGGCTATCAAAACAGACGCAGGACATGAACACATGGTCTAGGTAAGCCACATAGCGAGAGAGAAGATGAATCAACATGACTGACCACGAAAGGAGGAACATGTACTAGCTGGTGGAAGGACATGATTTCTAATGTAGGCTTAATAACCACTCAGGGGCCAATACACAAGCCCTTATCCCCCTCCTGAGCTTCCTTCCCGACTCCCGACTCAGCATGTTAGGTCTCCTTAGGTGCTTTACCTACACTGAGAGCAGAGTGAAGGAAGTCACAAATTGTGAAGGTTTGAGATTTTTGGCATGCAGGTCTGTTCGGGTATGCCCTTTTGGTCTGTTCAGGTTTGGTAGCGATGATATATCTGATAATAAAAACACAAGTTATGGGCAATTTAAGTTTTAGATTGTCCAAACCTACATAGTAAATAGTTATTCATTTATTCTCAAATCTTTACCACTGTCGGTTGGTTCACCGTGGATCGGCAGTATCCATTGAGGTGGAGATATTAAGAGAACTAGTAAT
Organism: Ellobium chinense; assembly: GCA_033807755.1. Classification (NCBI taxonomy): domain Eukaryota; kingdom Metazoa; phylum Mollusca; class Gastropoda; order Ellobiida; family Ellobiidae; genus Ellobium; species Ellobium chinense. The sequence continues at coordinate 679,241 of JAWQUT010000040.1, read as the reverse complement.
TGAAAGCACATGGACGTCGGTCCGGAGTGGTAGATAATGGAATATAAATACAGTCCACTCCGTTTACTAGCAGTTTTTGCTTAGTCGCAACATTCTTTTAGGAAATAAAATACCATCCGTGTATTATTAAGAAGAATGAGTACTACTCTAGAATTGAATCACCTTTCGCATATTGCTAAACTTCCCCCTGTTTCTTTGGAATTGGATTAAAGGTGGGAATGAGGGGNGGGGGGGGGGGGAGTGAATGAATGAATGAATGCCAACGAAACATGACAACAGAGGAGATTTGGAAATGCAGCTGGAATACATGTATTTCGTTTTGTTTTGTTTAATGAGGTGATGAAAAATAACAACAACAAAGATATGAAAGAAATGGAAACGAGCAGAAAACTAGCATAACAAGAATGATTGCCAGGAGAGAGGAGTGGATGTCTGCATTTTGAGTGTCATAAACATTTAGCGTCCTACTTTATCCACAGCAAGAAGGGGGATAAGTGTGATTTATAATGAGAAATGGCATACAAAGTTTGAAGTCGAGATTAAGGGGAGTTTCAACCTTTACAATAGTTTAATAATTCTTTCTTTCCTCGGGTCCCTTTTCAAGTTTTAACTGATATTATTACATAACAAACAATTTCACAAAGCATCACAATACCATTATAAGTCAAAACTTTTATTCTTCGTCGATAGTTTTTGTGCGTAGTCCTTCGAAATTAACATTTCACTTGTCATTGTACGTAAAATTAATTAATAACACCATACTGCCCAACAGGCTATTTGAAGTTTTATACAAATATATAATTGGAACACGTCTGTGCATTACAAACCTAATCTAACTCATAGGCAGAAAGAAATCTCATACTGTATATCATTTCTAATGCATAGACGTATTGCAATACGGCTAGAAAATATAGAATAAAAATTTTATCAAGACTGATTAGAAATTGCTAGAGATATAACAATTTAAACCTGTCAAATTATGCGAAAACGAAATTCCACCAAAACAGCTTGGAGAGTTGGATAAGCAAACAAATGTTCTTGAAATGTTTAAATAACTGATATTTCAATCCAGTTCAAACACGTTCCTTTCATTACATTCATTTAATCTTAAAAACTTACCAGTGGATCACTAAAACTTACATGCTCCGTACGATACCAAAATTAATTTGCTATTTGTAAGCCTGATTACATGGCTGCTGGATGCATAAACAAATAATAATTTTGAGGATAATTATTGTCAGGGCTTGACAAATAAAGAAGATTTTACCAAATTCCATGCGTTTTTTTGTTGTTTTTTTTTGTCTGCAATGTGATACCTGAATCATGCCAAGAAAGGGTCAGGGAAACATTTGGAGGTTAATCAAAATTTCGATACCGTAGTCATTTTCGTGTATTTATACTGGGTCGAATTTTTTTTGGTTTTTGTTTTTTAAATGTCAGCTAAGGCAAAAATGCTTGATATAAAACGAACGAGTGAAAGGATAAGAGGAATGATCTGTCAGGAGAGACGGGTGGATACACACAACTTTGAGCGTCATAAACAAACCCAGTGCTAGAGAGATGGCGAAGAGATTTAGGTGATTAAAGTGAAGAATGAAGAATGACAGGAAATGAGCTGGTTAGAGGTTTGCTAAGGGTCAGAGATACTTGAAGAGAAAGAAGGTTTGACGGAGGGGAGGTGGAGGGGGAGGAAGAAAGAGAAAGGAGGATGGCGATAAGAAATACCAAGATTGATTTGTCTTTGAGAATAGGCCAGATACCTGCAGCATTTCGAGTGTAGAGGCGTAGCAAACAAATACTTATAATGCGGAGGGGAGACACAGACAAGGGCACATGGTTGTTGAATAGGGAAAGGGGCACTCAAAGTGTAATTAATGATAAAGGGCGTATCTGTCCTCGGAGGCACCGGGAATTATTAGGAGAATTGGTCAGGCATTTGATGGGGACATAATATGCCTCCTCTTCCCCTCCCCTCCCCTCACCCCCACTTCCATCCCACATCTACACCATTGTTTGGGCTCCATAAACAAACTTAAGCCCAACGGTAAATAATGAGGCATACATACACAATATGCACGTGCCAAACTCACTGATAAGCTGTACTCACCTGCTGAGATTGAAATGAGAACCAGGTAAAACATGCTGCCTTCGACCTCGCAGACTATATATCCACAAAAACCTACGTCTCCCTCCTCTGGCTGGAATGTAAAGTGCGTTTGAATCAAGACTTGGCTAAGATATTGTAAATTTTTTTTTTTTTAACACAGGAAAGATCGCACAGCAAATGTCGGGGCCTCTCCTCGGCAAAATTTCTAGGCTTGACTCACATGCCTTGCGACACGGTGACTGTCATGTTAAGGGCTTGCTTTGGGATGGGCAGGTAGCCAAATTGTTTTCATGTCCCCTCCTTGAAGTCTTTAAATCTAACCACAAGAATTTTCACTGGCAAGAAGTGACTGTGTGGCCAAACAGTGGCCTCTCCTTCAATTCAGCCACAGTAATCCTCTCTGGCAATAAACAATCATGTGACCAAATTGGTTAATTCCCCACTTTAAATTTAACCGCAAGTATCCTCACCGTTATGAAGCTATACTGCAAAGCCGTTCGAACGTGGAATGCACTGAAGATCTAATAGATTGTGCGTTACCAAAAAAACAAAACTAATAAAGGATCGAATGTCTCATAAAATGGGGCCCAACTCTAGGCACATGGTCTCTCTTTGACAAAATGGCATTATCGACTGCAACGAAACACCAGACGGCTCCGTCACTTCATGGGCACGAGTCCAGGCCATCGTTTTTCGTCTGTCTCTTTGTCCTGTCCCTCACCCTTTTGTTTCTTCCCTTTGTCTCTTTTCACAATGGAGAAATTGGGTTATTTTTATTAGAACTCAAACGCTGTGTCCCCAAATGTAACCGATATTGCGTCGCTGTTATCCATACATGAACATTCCACTGGGTATTCAGTGGGCCTGTTCCCCTCAACAGCGCATGTATGTGTTTACTTGAGCATGTCTGACAGAATTATATAAAAGTACAAAATGTCACATGGAGTGGGGCTTGCATAAGCGACCAATTATCGGGACCCCTTGCGAAATGTGAGTTGCGTTGAGACTACGCCCTTTTAGCGTGAGGGTCCACAAATTACTGTAGTCTACACCAGAGCGCTCTAGCCAACAGGAGGAGCAACGCCCACACTAATCATCGATTACATAATTTGTGGAAAATACACCGGGGGTGACGCTCGTCCTTTGATCTTGGTGCTCCGTGGCGGTTATCCAAATAGTGAATTGATACCACCGTGAGCTTGCCATGATGCTGGGTCTTGCAGGTGTTCGGCGTGAGTTGTCTTGTGTGTTTTGTCTGCTCACGGGATCCTGGTCTACCTTAGACTTTTCATCTGCACAGCCTGATTCCAGGTTCCAGCATGTTCCAGGGCGAATGATGTTCAGATCACACAGATGAAGTTTGTCAGGGCCAACCTGTGGACGAAAGAAACGCATTTCCGTTTAGCCTTTGCCTCCAGAAATGTTAAAAGTCAAAGACCGTACTAAGGCTTTTCTAGGCCCATAGGGCGGGGGTGGAGTTATTTTCCTGTATTCTGAGGATTCTTTTGGTGGTCAGAAGGTCTAGACTGGTTAGCGAGGAAAAGACAACGTAGAGGGGAAATGGCAAGTTGACATAGAAGAAAAAGTGCTGGCTAAACTAATATATTTTCTAGAAGATAATCAAAACTTAGCCTAAATCAAAGTATAGACAATTTCTGTGAATTCTTAGAACCATGATCTATTAGTTTACATAAGAAAAGGTCTGTAGGAATGTGCCAAGACTGCACAATATTTTTTTTTGTTTGTTTGTAGATTTCATTATTACAAACTAACGTTTGATTCTAAAAGGTTGAAATTTCACGCTGGATACCTGGCAGCTCTTGAAACCTGAAAAACTGGACCACTTGAAAATCCAGTGTATTCTCTACAATCAGCTGCCACATTTTACCGCTTAACAGGAGATTTTCTTCCGGTTGCATTTTTTTCTTAAGAAGAACAGGCAGCTGACTCTTTCTGCGGTTGACTCCTCTTTTTTTCCAGGACTCAGTAGTAGAAGAGCGTGCGGTTCTCGAATTCACAATTCGCAGGCAAATTTGACCGTTCCTGAACGCCACAACCTGGTACAAACTGCAGAGGCCAAACATCAGCCTTTAAGCGAACCAAGACGGCTGTGACTGATGCGGAAGAGCTAGAAAATATTGCGTTGACTTGCGAGTGGTGCTTGAGATAGGCTTCTCATATATTTGTCTTATCACTAGCACGCCAACCACCGTTAATTCTTGCCTCTGACGCAAGGCCGTCGATAGCTTTAAACAGTGTATTTTCTTGGAGGCTAGTGGCTAGTACAACATATCGATACAATTATAATACTTTTTCACATAAGTACAATATTGTACACTTGCCATCATCGTTTCACTCGTTAAGCTTAGTCAGACAGACAGACAGATAGACAGACAGACAGACAGACAGACAGACAGACAGACAGACAGACAGACAGACAGACACACATCTCAAGAACTTTATTGATACTTGACTTCTTACNCACACACACACACACACACACACACACACACACACACACACACACACACATACACAGAGGCAGGCAAGAAGGCAGACAGGCAGGTAAGCAGGCGGGCAGGTAGACAGGCAGGCAGACCATTGTTCTTAAACTATCTATTTTTCGATACGCGCACCCTTCTCATTGTCCACATAAGTACACTCACACCTCATATGCGCAAAAAGCACAGTCCTACACAACAACTACTTCATCTGACACAGCCCCACTCCCCATGTCAGAGCATAAACTATCTTCCAGTGCATCTTAACAAATTATCCTGCCATAGTGGTGTGCAATATTAGACAATCAATCTTACCCACCTTCTTAAATTGCGCACACATAGCGTTCACAAGTATTTTTAATAAGGTACCTGGGCGAATAAGAATTGAAGAACAATCTTGCAAAGCTACTTAAACATAATATCAACTTTTTTTGAAACGAAAACAGACAGCGCTGATATTGACCTTTTTTGACACAGCCGTGATGTCATCCTGCATGGATGATTGTTTTTACACCTCAAACATTAACTGTAAAATCAGCTCTCAGCAAAACGTTACCAGCTGAAATTGGCCACCTGTCATCAAAGCATAGCTCTACACCCTTTCTTGTATAGCTCAGATTCAAATCTAGATCTTTATTTTGCATTGTATAAATAATAAAAAAAATATGGATTGATAGCAACCATTGGACATGTCAGCAAAACATGGACAGACACAAGAGAAATGGACAGAAAATCAGACAAATGAAGAGACAGTCGGACAAATGAAGAGACAGTCGGACAAATGAACCGACAATCAGACAAACAAACTGATGACAGCCGAAAAAGTAGACAGATAATCAGAAAAATGGACGTGCTGTCAGACAGACGGATAGACATATAAACATCCTAATTTCGAACCTCAGAGGAATGAGTCGCTAGTATACAAAGGCACTAAGCACAGCGATTTTGCCCAGGTCGAGTCGAACGTAGCATGGATAACAGTCAGAGTCGTAACTGTGAAACTATGAAATGGTGGAAATTGGAGCAAGAAACCTCGTCGGTACCTCAGCATATATGACGCACTGAAACTGCTAGGGGTGAATGAGTGGAAAACGCCCACAAACCCGATTCCCAAAGGACCTCATGCCAAATTACTGTTGAAAGGACCTGATGGCAAGTTACTGCTGAAAAGATCAAATACCGAGTTCCTGCTGAAAGAGTCTGATGCCAAGTTACTGCTGAAAGGACCTGATGCCAAGTTACTGCTGAAAGGACCTGATGCCAAGTTACTGCTGAAAGGACCAGATGCCTAGTTACTGCTGAAAGGATGTGATGCCTAGTTATTGCTGAAAGGATCTGATGCCAAGTTACTGCTGAAAGATCTAATGCCAAGTTACTGCTGAAAGGACCCGATGCCTAGTTACTGCTGAAAGGATCTGATGCCAAGTTACTGCTGAAAGGACCTGATGCTCTAAGTTACTGCTGAAACCTGATGCCAAGTTACTGCTGAAAGAATCTGACGTCAAGTTACTGCTGAAAGGACCTGATGCTAAGTTACTGCTGAAAGGATCTGATGCCAAGTTACTGCTGAAAGAACCTGATGCTAAGTTACTGCTGAAAGGGTCTGATGCTAAGTTACTGATGAAAGGACCTGATGCCAAGTTACTGCTGAAAGGACCTGGTGCTCTGCTGAAAGGACCTGATACCAAGTGAAATTGCCAAGTAAACGCTCACAAACCAAATCTGAAAGGACTTGATTCCAAGTTACTGACTAATAAGGCTTGGAAAGTTTACAATTCTTGTACATGTAGGCCTTCTTGTAATTCTTGCTTAGCAGACCCAATTTTCAGCCTTCGGTCTTTGGGCCAGTTACAGAAACTTTTTTTTTTTTCTGATTTCAGGCGCGATAGCCAGGAAAAAGGCAAAGTTAATCTGAGAATCTGGAAGGTTTCCTGCAGCTGAGACGAGACAGCTGGGCGATAGTGCTCTCTATATCGCGTCCTGAACCCCAACTGGGTGTCGGTGGAATGGTGAATGGTGGAAACCATGTGTTTATGTATGTAATAAATACTGTGGCAGGGGCGGCTCTAAGGTTTGGGAGGGAGGTATAGGTGAGCAGTAGCTTAGATAAATGTTCTTTTGAGATGGAGGGAAGGTGCTCTGTTCGACCCTCAAACAAACACTCTGACATCGCTAATACCCCCTTTCCTTAATTACCACTTTGCTATGCTACTTGAGGAGGTGCGGGGCCNGGGGGGGGGGGGGGGGGGGGGCGGCAAATGAAAATTTCACAACTGTAACCTACACAGAAGAAACGACAGCGGAATAAACGGGATAAGGCCCTCTCTTGACGCCATCACCACCGGGGTGTCAATTCAACCATTCCCGAAATAAACATTAATAAACGACCAAGTCCTGACACTGGCAGGGAAGGCAATGTTTGTGAATTTGTCTCAGTCTCTCCCTCGCTCGTACGCGCACGCACACACACACACGCATACACACACAAAAACATAAACACGCTCTCGCGCTCTTTTCCATCATTTCAATATTTTCTTTTGCTCTTTGTTCATCTTCCTGTCTTGAAGCCGTGAACACGAATACAGGGAAGCAATTAGAGTACTCTTGTCCTTTGCATGCTTCATTATAATAATAATAATAATAATAATAATGCGGTTTATAAGTCTCGTATCCAGGCTAATGCCCGCTCACGCGACTTCACACTATCATTACCCCAGCAGGCCTGATCACTCTAGAACTTTCTCGACTCCTTGGGGAGCATACAGTGTTCATCATTATGTTAAAGAAAAGAACGTGGCCTACAAGCCTCGATGGACAGCGGCCACTGACCCTTTGAAGACCTCATTCGGCTCTTCGGCCAGTCACTTTATCGGAAAATTTTGCCAAAAAGTAAGGCCCAACCATGATAGATGGGCAAGCGAATACCGGCTGGTCATATATCTATATGTGACGCCACTTTGCAGGAAGACTATAATGCATCTCTTGTTCCAACTGTATTTTCAAAAGCAGTTCAAGTCCGCACTATCCCTAATAACTTTACTCGAGCGGATAACAGAGGGTTGTACATGCACACAACACGCAAAATTGGCGTGGGTAAATTGGAGGGTGTGTGTATATATATGTACTGTATATATAAAATACAGAAAATGCTAGGACATGACATCACACTTACTTTAATATGACACCAAGATATCGACAAAGCAACCTTCGGAAAATATAAATGAGCACAGATACCACGGTCTACATTTTCGATCCTTCACCAGAGCAAGTTTATGCCTACACTACAGAAATAATTTTCACGTGCGATTCTGGGCCCTTGGTTTATTCCCATTTCCCATAGAAGAACAAAGTATAGCATACACTAGTTTGTCCGGGTCTCACCCCCCAAAAAAATCATGTTTTACCAGTATTAAAACAGCAATGAACAGTGACGTGAAGAAATCCCATCTAACTTCAGGATTTAAGAAAACTAAATTAATCTTTTACATCGAGATTTCCGCACATAATAATATTTCATAATACACAATGAATTTGGCGCGAGCAGACTATGCATACAAGTCTTCTAAATAACAGCAGGGCAATCCGAAGATAAAACTGTGGAAAGACGTATTTCCCCGAATGACCGAAAACAATAATTATGGATGACAAACAAGGCTTGTGTCTTCAAAATATTCATCCTGGATATTTAGGAGCTATTCTAAGGGTTTTTATTTTTTTTGTTTCTTATTGTTGTTGTTTTAATAATACTCAACAACTATAGTACCCACCATATTGTAATGACGCCACTCTGGCGTTCATTTTGTCATATGAATTGGAAGAACTTGCAGGAAGACTATAATGCATCCATTGTTCCAACTGTATTTTCAAAAGCAGTTCAAGTCCGCACTATCCCTAATAACTTCACTCGAGTGGATAACAGAGGGTTGTACATGCACACAACACGCAAAATTGGCGTGGGTAAATTGGAGGGTGTGTCAGCTTCTCAACCTTGTATATAAAATTGGCCAGAATTCCTGGGATCGAGCCCTGTCCCTAACCATCAGTATAGGCCTTTGGGAGAGTCCCAAGATATTGCTTTTAAATCAAGAAAACCTAAATCTTAACTTCAAGCAAGCTGTCTGACTCTGGCACCGGGTACATCTGACTGTTTGACTGTTTTCATGCGCAACATGTAGGACACTCCCAACTAGAGTTTGGGTGTAGGAGTGGGATCAGGTTTAGAAAAGAGAAAGCACACGTAAGAGAGTTTATGAACTGTCCCAATATTGCTTTTCCTTCTTTAACCCTATCCTTAACACTACCCCTAACCTTATACCAACCACTAGGCCGAGTTGTCCTGATATATTGCCACTGAAATTTGCCTTGAGTTCAGGGGTAAACACAAGTTGCAGTGCCGTGCCGTGTGCAAAACCACAACCCGCTATTAAGTTGAAGAGAGGTTTTGACACAGGCCAGCGTAGAAATAACAACGCATGATTTGATAATAGCTATCTCCACCAAGTTTAAGTGGTCCATCCCGGCCCATGAGCCCTGTAATAATAGAAAGGGCTTTGACCCTCCCCTCACAACCACAACCTCAAACACACACGAACTCTCTCGAGCACGCACGCACACACGCACATACGCACGCTCGCACGCACGCACGCAC
>JAWQUT010000040.1:653603-665584 GCA_033807755.1 Ellobium chinense | reverse complement strand
CTTTATCCCGTTATCTCTTCCTCTCTTTAGCCCCCCTGATTATCGGAGCCCCCCCGCTCCCCCAATTTTCCTCAAAAAGAAGGCCTCAGAGGTGCTAGTTACGGCCCTGTCCGACGTATATGTATTTATCTATGTTGTGTAAATTATACGAGCGATTAGCCTTGACTGCTCATGATGCTTGCTCGAGAGCTGATGACGAATTATCACTGCATCGTTTTAGCTGGAACTGTCAGAAAGATATATTAATTTAGCCATTGGCGTAGATATCAAGGACTTCAACGGACCTGTGCCCTCCATAAAACTATGGAATCCTGGAGCCATCGCCACACTGGCAGAGATATCATTATTATATGAGCGCCACTTTTAACAACTTCTGTGATCCCTCCTGGTGATCCCCTCCCTCCTTCTCATGAATATCCCTTCAAAGCTGACTCACAACACCAATGAATACTGACAGTAAGGGAAAACAGCTCAAAGATCAGAGGCTTGCCTGAACCAAAACCTGAATTAATTTATAACTTTAAATACCTCTGTAACTTCGTTAGCTTTTCTGAGAAATGCACCTAGAAATTTCGAAGGAAAGCACAAATTAAGATTTGTGAGCGTGATGCTAAGAATAGAGCCATCTTGCCCTAGGGGACATTAAATACAGCCAGGACTAGTTAGCGTGATATTGCCTCAAACGTTGGGCCAGCTCGATCTCCAAGCTCTTGAATTTTGTTTCCCTTCCTTCCTTTCTTTGTTTGATTCCGCAACTCTTTCTCGCCTTCCTGTTCTTTTCACAAATTTCTAATCATCCCAACTCTCAAGGAGACCATTTTCATCGTGCGTCTGGGAGAGAAAGGGATATACGGCATTTACCACAGCAGCTTTATGACTGCACGTGAGCGCATTCTATTCTCTTCACGTTTCCACATCCCTAAAACAATAGACCAGCCCTCTCCATGGCCAAAAAAAAAAAATCATCCTTCTTTCTATGTTTACATTCATGATATGACTTCCTTTTTAACGGCTCATTTTCAGCTTACACGAACACATACCTTGTACATTCTCTGTACTCACATCTCCCGCCTTGTTACATCTGCTGACAGATGTTTCGCTTCCTAAACAATGTAAGATCATTCCCTGTGTGAGTACACACATTTCGTGATCAGAAAAATCTACCTCACCTGAGGTCGAGCTTACCTCATTTCAGAGGCGGATTTCGGTAGGAGCCGAATGATTGGGGCAGGACGACAAAAGTGTTTATGGATGGAAAAAAATGGATGATAAGAAAGAGAGACAAAGAGAAAAGGAGGGTGGAATGAGGAAGGGTGGGACGAATGCTCAGTTTTACTTGGTTTTGATGTCTGTTGCTGTGGCGGATTTTCAAACATGGTCGTTCTTCTGACATGGCGGAGTCCTGGGCAAAAACCTTCTTGTAAGGCCCACATAATTATGCGTCCGGATCGAATTCTAATGTTCTTCTCTCTCTCTCTTTCTCTCTCTCTCTCTCTTTCTCTCTTTCTCCATCTCTTCCTCGCTCCCCCTCCCTCTCTCTCTCTCTCTCTCTCTCTCTCTCGCTCTCTCTCGACTGTAATGACAGGACATCAGCACCTCGTAGAAATCTCGTGCTCTGCGGATAAAAGAACAAAAGATTCGCCCCTGCCTCAGTCTCTTCTCACCTGTCTCTCTCTCTCTCTCTCTCTCTCTCTCTCTCTCTCTCTCTCTCTCTCTCTCTCTCTCTCTCTCTCTCTCTCTCTCCCTCCCTTTCTTTCTATGTCTCTCTCTGTCTCTCTCCCCATGCCTGCTCCTAAAGCAATTCACATTTCTGATTGTTTATTTTTCGCTTCCCTTGTTCATAAATCCCATGGATGTTTTAACAACACTGATCGTATTTTCTTCTCCCCACCTCTTTCGTGTTAGACTAGTAGTCCAATCCACACACCCTATCACAGTTGACTCACTTAATAGGGAGCAACGAGAAGTTGCGATGGGATGCGATTATCCAGTTGAGTTTACAAACAAATAACTGTATAAACTGTTGTCCATAAACCTGATGCAATCAAGCATAATGTTACTACGCCCATTGCCAATAAGCTGCGTCGGTTGTTTTTCTGTTGTTGTTTTTTCCTTTCCATTTCTTTTGTCGTCTTTCTTTCTTCTTTGTCTTTCATTTCGTTCTTCCGTTCTTTCGTTCTTCTTGTTCTTTTTTTTTTTCGTTGTCAACTTCCATTGACAGATTATCACTCATTCCAGTCCACTCCTCCTCTCCTTTTACAGCTGACTCATGTTATCGGGAATATAAATAAGTTGCGATTAAAATGAACTGCTATTATCTAGCAATGTTTATAAAGAAAATACAGTATATTCTGTTGTCCGCAAAATGATGCAATAAGCCGGTTTGTCACTATCACGCTGCTTGCAATTAAGCGGGATCGGCTGTTAAAAGTGTCCCTTTTGGGGGGGNGAGAGAGGGGGGAGAGGTCCTTTTTTTTTTCTCTCTAGCTTTTCTTTCTCTCTATCGTTCGTCTCCGGGTTTTTTTTTCCCTCTGCCAACCGCACTTTACTATCATCTAACCCTACCCCCTTTTCATGTTCACCTCACATCGCGCTCTCCACATAAAACAAAACCACTCACTGACTGTTCGCCCTTGCCTCACAAGAAAAAAACAACAACCCAATCACAGCCTCCTTCATAAATCAAAGACACCCATCGCATACACAAAATTATTTTTTCTGGAACTGTCTGTCACGCTCTCACCTCAGAGAAAATCTTAAAAAGTCGGTGATTACAATGCTGCGGTGTGAACTCAGGTTGTTTCAGTGAACTCGCAAAGGTGGCGTCGTCGGGCACATAAGGGAGNGGGGGGGGGGGGGGGGGGGGGGGGGGGGGGGGGGGGGGTGGAGGAAGGCATCCTGCGCTAGTAACAAAAGAACGTGTACTGCATTTATGTAGTTTCTTGGACTGCTGTACTCCCATTAGGACCACAGTCCTTCCAATAATTTGACTGTGCTTTCTTCATCTTCCTCTCCCCCTCCTCTTCTTCTTCATTTTTTTGTTCTTCTTTTTTTTCTTCTTTTTCTTCTTCCTCCTCCTCCTCCTCCTCTTCCTCATCTTCCTTCCTTGTCATGCTTTCGAGTTTGCTCTGCTGATAAATCTGACCGTCCTCTGAAGATTCCAAAACGGTCCCCTAACAGCTTAGTACTGACTTCAGGTGCGTCTAGCCAAATCTGCTCCAGAAAGTCTGGTGCTCCTGACAGGTCTGCGGGACATGCAGGGCTATCTGTTGCTCCTGGAAGCAGGTGCATTCGGGTTTCTCTGCTTTGCCCACGCCGGTTTGTGAGTGTGCTTAAATTTTGCCATCTCTCTTGAACCTCGCCGTGTGTTTTGTTTGTTTGCTTTTTGTTTTTGTCGTTCTCTAGAAAACACTTCAATTTTTTTCGCCCCACCCGAGAGCTATTCATCGGGTGGTCGAAATGAATATGTTTCTGTTATCTAGACCTGAAGTGAGGGCGCAACGCTGTAGGTTCCAGTATTATCTAGGAAATGAATGATACCGTCAAGGCTCATAACACTTGACTGGACACTTCACCTTGGTGTATTTAATTTTCCTGTCATTGTACCATATCTCACTGCGAATTCTTCAACGTCTACTTATCTTCGATTTTTTTTTTTATTCGCATTCTTTCACCTTCTTCGCGGTTGTCGTCTTCTTAATAATAATAATAGTAATAATAATAATACATAGCATTTATATGGCGCTCATCCCTGTAGATACAGGCTCTGAGCGCTTTACATAGAGAAGTAAATAAGATTATATAATATTCAGCTCACACACCCAAGCATACTGCATCTTATTACTACTTGCATGTATTTTTTTTTTCTTCTCTTCTACTTTTAAGTCATCCACTCCTGCTTCATTGTCCTTTTCTCTTCTATTTTCCTCCTGCTTCGTCTTTCTCTCCTGCTTCTTTTTTGGTTTTCTTCTTCTCTACTTTGACTCCGTCCTCCTCCTCTACCTCTACTTCTGCTTCGTCCATTTCGACATCAATGTCTTCTCTTTTACCTAGGCTTTTTACTTCTGTTTCATCTACTCTATTATTTCTTCTTCTTCTTCTGTGCTTCATTCTATAGCCACATCTGCTGCGCCGTCTTCTGCTCGAACTGTCCCAAAGACAGTAATAAATACGTCCAGCGGCCAGCCGGAATGAGACATATTATTTATGTCGCTTGTCAAGGTACTGGGCTACATCTTCACGCTCATTCCACACTTGCCTAAGCCATTTTTTGTTTGTTTGTGATGATTTGTTTATATTACTATCATCGTCCATTTATTATCTTTTTTACCTGTTAAAACAATGAAGAGTTCGTTTTAGCTTGTTATTATATCCCAGTTTCACAAGCCAAAGCACATTGTTTTGCTTTGACTTGAGCATCAGGCTGAGAGCGCTCAGTTTCTCAAAACCTCCAAAAATGACATCGGCAAAATGTGGAATGAGCGTAACGTTACCAAGATCACAAGTCCAAGTAGTCGGGTAGATATATGATACAATAATGTAAGGTGATGTTTCCTTCTGATATCAATTTTTTGTTGTTTGCGGAAATTGAAAATAAATCCATTTCCGTTCAAACATTACCAAGTTCATGAATGAAAAATGATCATTAATTTGTGAATTCATTTCGACTTTTTCTGAGGAAGATTACATAGCTTATAGTGTGCAAAGAGTGATCCCTATCTGAGATTTTCTACACATTTTTGCCAAAGCGTAGGAGAAATCTCCTGCCACTTTAAACAGCTATATCTCAGGCCAAAATCAAGCTAGCTCAAAAATCGTTCCACCTGATGAAAGCAGATTAACAAGCTTTCATGAGCAACCAGTAACTTGATATAGCTAAAAAAGCGACTTATGCCTCATTTTGACTGGCTGCAAGACAATGCCTACTGTGTCTAGGAATATGCCAGCGATGCAGAAACTCCCTGTAAAAGCATACACCCCGTCTGCAGCACAGCTTCTGATAAATTTCACGCTGCACCTGATACGTACACGGAGCGCCCTGCTACCGGAATTATACGACCGGCGAGATGATAGCAGTAGATTGCAAGGCCAGCGAGGACATGAACTGTCATGAATAGGGTAAGTATGTGATGAGAAATGGGGTAGTGGGCGGGGTGTATGAGGAGGGATGAGAGATGCGAGTGAGACGAAGAGGAGGGGTATGATGGGTTGGGAAGAGAGGAGGAGCTGGGGAGAGCCCTCAATCACTTACCCCGAGCAGAATTCTGGGAAGTTCCAAAGATAAGATTAAAGATGGGGTTAGGATTAGAGGTGGGGCAAAGAAGAGAAAGGATGTCTAGATATTGTCTGAAAGACTCTGTCTGAGAGTGCATTTTTTTTTCTTCTGCTCAAACCCTGCTCTTAACACCAGTCCGGAAGTCCTAGAATTTTGACTTCACACGAAAGAAAGGGACCCTTGGAGATCTTTTTGACATGTGCAATACATCGAACCCAAGGTCTCTCAGCTTGCTAACAGCACTACATCATAGGGACGCTAACATCGCACCACAGCAATTTAATCCTTACATAGGCTACCTACTGCCTGAATATGTTCCCTATCTTCCATGTGTAAGCCTAGTGTTTACTCGTGACTCTCAACTGCTCACATTTAAAACAGGTACGAATATAATAGGACAATTTGGGCAGTGAAGACGTAGATGAAGTGGTCAGGCAGGGAAGCCAGTGTGACTTGTTTGACCATGCCACCAGCTACCAAGAAATAAAAATCCTTCCCGGAAACAACAGAGAAAGCAGTGGAGACATAGATACAGGGTTCTTGTGCACGACTTATTAAAAAATAGACAAAAGAAGATCTTCAGACCTCGAATGGGCATCGGCAGATCTAAGACCCCTCTCTGTAGTTTCTACAGGAGCAAACTCACTTTTACACTCGTCATGAATGTCTGCCTTCAAGGAATTTCAAAAAGAAGGTCTGGACAGCTGAGACCACCTTCGACATAAAGTTACGAATCTCGGCGGTTGATCAGCAGAGAACAGCTGACTGCCTCAGTCAAGACAACGCCATCAGAGAAATCCTAAATACAGTATGTGTATGCTATTCAGGAAACAGAGATGAAAAGGACGAATGGTATATACAACCAAAATAGACGCTTACAAAGAATTTTCCAAAAGTGTCGTAATTAAATCATTATGGATTTTATCAGCGTGAGATCTGTGAGTAATTTTGTGCGGTCACATTCACAGAGCAAAAGGTAGCCAAAGAGTTCAGTGCTTTTAGTCTAGTTAAACATGTTGAGATTGCAGAGGATTGGTAATGGCTGTAGGTCTGGAAGCGTCAGAGATGAGGAGAAGGGGAGGTATGAGCAAAGAGAGAGTAATAAGGAAGAGATGAGAGAGATAGAGCAGAGACGGCACAGGAACGGGGGAGGGNNNNGGGGGGTTGTGGAGGGAGGGGGTGGGAGGGAACGAAGGAGGGCAGCCATAGATGAGCAGGATGTGAAGGATGCCAAGTACAGTCTCCACTGAACGAGCTTTTGGTACAGTAAGCAAGGAGAGCTTTGAAAGTCTGCATCTCTCCTCCCTCATCCTCCCCCACCTACCCGTGTATGTCCCCACCAAACCCCAGCTAGTCTTTCCCTAGCGTCTCATCACTGTGTGGGTGCCCGTCAATAACTACTGTGCCCCTCACTTTTTGCCACCCTGTTCCCACCATCCGCCATCCCCTATCCCCGACCTTCATCTGCCATCCCTTGCCACTTCATATTATCATGTCCTAGGAGGGATGGGATGGAAAGTCCCAACGTCATATTATTTGGCATCTGCAACCATTTACCCAAGGTGTAAGTGACAGAGCCAGTGAGAAATCACGTGAGAGTTAATGGCTGACCCAAACTGATTATTATGTGCCTTATGTTTGACAGGTACAAGTCAAAGGGCAAGGATTATGGGCCGGCGTTATAGGTGCAGGGCGTGTCAGTCCATTGCCAAATACGGAGGGAGATTTAACTTTCGAAGTATGTATTTTTGACCTTGTGGTGTATCAGGCAGGGCAATACTGCTCCAAGCAATTGCGTCAAAGATCTATTTCTTACATATAAGACTAGAGGCTAAAAATCCTTGTACCGTTTGAAGTATAAGAAATATGAGCACACAAGAATTAAAAAAAAAAAAAAAAATCATACAACGTCATTCGTATCGACAGGGGACACAGTCCACAAAATATGGTGACATTAACAGATGAATTGTAAAAAGATCAAAAGGGATTCGGTGCGGAAGAACACTTTTGTTGTGAAATCTTTTCTTGCTTTGAGAACAATTCTTGCCTTATTGCCTACCGATAAAGAAGTGCATGAGACTGCACAACCCACTCCACCGCATAATGAAAAGCTCACTGCGACTGTTTACCGCGCGACACGCACTGTCTTTTGAAATCCATCGTAAAATTCTAATTAAATACTTTCCCAAGCTAAATGAATTTAATTTTCATGACACTGACAATGAAAGCAGATGCATTTGCCAATTTAATATCCAGCCATCCAGAAAATGAAACTTTGCTAAAAAAAAAAAAAATTCAAGCAAACAACCCACAATAACGAGTGTCAACCCATAAAAGCTTCCGTGTGGAATTTCCCCTCTTTACAGTCCACCTTTTCAGCTGCTTGCAGGTGACAGGAAGAGCCCATGAGAGGTCCCTCTCAGGAAGGAAGCTATAAAACTTCACGGCGAACTTGACCTGATATCGAAGGTCTTTGTCAAGGTAGGCACCCCAGCTGGAACTTGCCCCCCCCCCTTTTTTTTTTTCAATGTCAGGACATCTGCAACTTTGCCAGGAAAAGGGCCGTCAAGTAAACCTCTGCAGTCGATCCTGTATTGTGGGGTGACGTCCACTTTTCATTCCTTACGAAAGAGGTTGATTTGAACAAGTGGCCGCCTTACTTGGTGTGATTTTTTTTTTTTGAGGAGGGGTAGGGGGGTTGGGTAAGATACCAAGAAAATGTCCCGTCTAGTTTTAAAATTAATGAAGTTCTACTGACAGTACAGGGTTGGGCTGCTGTATTGAATCTTATAATCTGACTAGAATAAAAAACAACAAACTGAGCTACCTTTGAATAGAAGCTAGGATTCGCAAACTGGTGGTCGCCTTATACTCGTACTGTCGCAGTTATTTTACTTAACGTTTTATAATGTTTACGACACGAAAACGGCTGAATCGCGATGGCTCAATATTGGCGTTTTATATACTATATACAGAAAACTCAGTGGCTTCTGCAGATGATCACAATGTACAGGTGGTCCTGGAACAGATTCGAATGTAGGCCTACTCCTCCGTTCCTAAAACCGACGATATCCTCCATATTCATGTGGTGTAGTCCTATGCCATAAATCAAGTAAAATATAAACTTTTGTTACAAAAAAGCTTAGTTCTTAAACTGAAGTCGGTTCTATTGACAGATTCAAAATTCCTGGACAAGCTTTATGTTAAAAAAAAAAAGAAAAGTTGACAGCGTAAAAAGTATTTAATAAAACAGTACGTGCAATTTCTTTGTTGTTTTTTTTTAATCGCATTTTGTACACTACGGTATTAGATCTACGTCAACAGGGACGACATGATATTGAGACAGATGCAAAGAAAAAAAATGAGGGGGGGGGGGGGGGGGGNGGGGGGGGGGTGCGCGAGGGCTTAAAGATAGGGGAAATGACCGACATCTTTACGAGGTGAGGGTCCCAAGGAGGTAGTTACGGCTTCGGATGGAAGATGAAAACACATTCCACACTTAGCGAGACTGGGCCTAGGATTAATCAACATTTGCAAAAGTTCGGGCACACTGTTGACTTAAGAAATCTTCACGCTATTGCTTATCGTTTATGGGCTTGCTCGATTTCATGTGCAACATAACTATGCTAATCTGACATCGGTTCAGATTGTAAAAGGGTGGAGTAATAGGTTTCTGGTTCTTTTCAGTTTAAAAGAAACTCCTGAGTAAGAGCTGATGTAATTAGCACTTTAGAGTGATGAATAACCTAGATGGTGTTTGTGATGGTCCAGTGCATCTAGCGCTGCATCTCAGTGCAATTCATCTTTTTGAACTTTGGTTGGATTTATGACATGGTTGGGATGATCTTGAGTGAGAGCCTGTGTAACTAGCCCTTAAGACTGCTGAATAGCTTAGGCAGTATTCGTGATGGCCTAAGGCAAATCTAGCCGCATCTCAGTGTTCATTTGTTGACATTTTATTGAATTCATGGCATGGGTGGGGTTCATATGAGTCTTCCAGCAAACTATTTATACAACTTCTAAGAAACTGAGTGATCAAATTTAAGGTGTTCCTATAAGCCCAAACGTTGAAGGAGTTCCACTTTCAGTTTCCTTGAACTTCTCGAAGACCACTGGAAATCTTTGTCAAGGTAGGTGATGATTTCAGTGTCTTTATTTTGTCATCCATGACAAACATTCCAGCCACTCACGTATGAGAATGTTAAGGAGGGTAAAATATAAGGCATTCAAGCACTCAAGCACTTTTAGAAACGTTGAACGAGGTCACGATATTCACCCCTCACACACTCCCCGCCCCGAGTAGGAGACATCTGGCAAGATATTTTGGTATAAAGTATTGCCATCAGGATCACAATGTACAAAAGTCAGATTTTGACCCCATGTTCTTCATTCCGCCTGATCCCTAGTCTGTCTCATGGTTGAAGCATACAACCATTGATGGCTTTTAGTAACTCATCTCCGTGATCTTGTGGACGTCCTGGCAAGGCTGGCCAAGTTCACCAAAAAAGTAAGTTCAGATCAAGTTCAGTTCAATCCACTCAGGAGGGAAAAAGAACAACTAAGATCAAGTTTAGCTCAGATCTATAAATAATAAGCAGTTTTCAGAGTAGATCAGTTCCATCTGATTTTTGAAATCAGCAGCTGTTCTGATTTGCGATGCAGACGTGAACCGAACTTAAATTTAGGAAGACAATTAAAGTTCAGAATAAAGCACCAACATAGCTACAGTGCAGATCCAGATCAGTTCGTCTAAACTGGCTAGTAAGTTCATATCACGTTCACGTGAACTGAACTCAAGCTCACGAGCTGCGTTCATATGATCTCACTTCTGCTCAACTCTGACCCCTGGGCTGTCTCCTGATCTGAGCATACAACCATTGACGGCTTGTGGTACCTCAGCTTCGTGACAATGTGTGACTATACTGATGTACCACGCCGAATCATACATGATTCATCCACCTCGCATACAACTGTTATCGTTGTTGTTATTGTTGCTGTTGTTGTTTAATTGTTGTAGATACGTTCGTTTATGATATGCTGTAAATCGAACATGAGAGCCTTAGAGCTTTCTTCTTTTTGGCGTTTTGTTGGGAGAAACGGCCTCAAAAATATAATAAGTATCTTCAACTGGTGGCGAAATGGCTGCACCACATATTTTAGAATATGACGTCCTTTGTCGGGGCATTTTTTTTGTTTGTCAGTGATATTGCAGATACTCGTGACTAAATTATTCCACAAGCGGTGCTTGGAGAGCATAGAGATTCGAAACTACGCAGCAGACTTGCTTAGTAGTGCTAGATCGATTCCACGTTGTAGGTATCAGAGCGATACCGAATAATTTTCATGGATATCCATACCGATACCGAGTGCTCTACACATGACTGCAACCCATGCTGCAACCAGATGTTTTATTTGTCAACATTGTGCTAAGAAATCGTGCAAAATCCAAACAGACTGTTACAATAATAAACATAATGAGAAGATGCCGTCTTATGCTATCTGGTGCAAACTTACACCAAATTATAGCTACAGGCTACATGCCTATGTACACAGAAACAGCTAAGAAAATAATTATAAGCAGCCTACTCTTGTCTGGGATAAGCTTCTTCTTTACGATGTCATAATAAATGATGAATCCCTCACATATTATAAGGCTTATGAGGAAGTACGTCATATTACTCGCTATTTTACGTATGGTACCCGCCGATACCGATACTCCAAAAGGTACTCGGTATCGATACAGGCCTAGGACTACCGTTCAGTTGTTGATCCCACCCACAAAACTTTACAACAGACAGTGATAATCAAGAGAGAGATATCAGGTGCCATCTCGAAGTTAATACCGGTCAAGTGATAACACTGTACTGTAGTTGCCTAGAGACGATTATAGGACATTACCATAGGACATTACCATGGGACATTACCAAGTTCCTGCCCATTCCTCTCTATTCATCATCGCTACTTTCCTTCTCTAATGTGGAAGGAACAGATCCGTCCGCGTCCGGATTCAGGAAGAAAAAACAAAGACAGGAGGGTTTCCCACATTGCTGACCTAATCCTTCAAGGCATTGCGACATTCGTGTCATGAAACTTGACAGAAATCAGAAATATTTTTTTTTTAAAGTACATGAATTGACTGACATCATATGTGGAACATTTGAATACAATGGACACGAAGGAATTCTTATGAAGACCAAAGAGAAGATCAAGAAATTACTTTTCATATACATATACAGCTTATCAAATGAATAAGCAGTTCTTGCGCTGCTCAAATCTATATAAGTGTTTTCTAAAACGTTTTTCATTCTTCTTATTAATTCTACACTTTTTTAGTAAATCTGTTTGTGATACGACAAGCATTTGGTAGTACTTAAGGACTTGTGCATTTATGACAGAACCTCTCAACAACGTAAGACTTACACTAACTTGAATGCCACCAACGGTGCATTCAACACTGACGCACTAATGTAGTAGTTAAGGTGGTAAGAGATCCCGTCGTTATTGCGCAAGCTCTCAAATGTTACGTAGGTACACATCCCTCTTCTCATGGTTGTTACTAATCGTTCCCACAGCTGAAATCACTCGTGGAGTATCTTCAAACCGCCGATAAGTGAAGGGGTAATTAAATATGATAAGTAGTATTTACAGCACTTATTACAGAAAAATTAAAGTGGGAATGGGAGATCCCACGAACACTTGGTAAATT
>JAWQUT010000040.1:567311-597753 GCA_033807755.1 Ellobium chinense | reverse complement strand
GGGAGAGAGACAAATGAAAATGAAGCAGCAGTTGCAGTATATAACATGTTGGGGTATGATCCAGTGAATTTTATAAACTGCAGTGTTCCCTTACCTGATAAAGTGATAAAAATATATTTTGAAATATTGTAGATGATGGTCATACAGACATTACTAATGCTCATGGTGGTTTTATAAGTAGATTGTGTATGTACACATCGAAGGTCCTATCGTAGTAATCCAATAGAAAATCCAATGGAAAATCACTTACTTATATTTCTGAAGGCCTTTCGATGCAATCTACGCATCATCGTCAGCCTGTAAGTGATCTTCCATTGGATTTACTATTGGATTACTACGGTAGGACCTTCGATGTGTACAGACACAATCTACTTATAAAACCACCATGATAAAAATATAATTCGTTGATTTAGTGAATTCCAGTGCTCAGTTGACTTTGCTAGCATTTACAATAAATGGTGCATTTAGACTCCTTGAATTCTGAGAATGGTGAGTTGGGAGTCGGAGACACGCTTAAAGAAACACATTGGTTGTGTTGGCTATGAGGAGATAGACAGTGAGTGCAAAAGAGGTTAGTTGTCATGTCACACGACAACTGACACCTCTTGACCAAAACGAAGTTATGTGACAGCAAATTCCGCACAAAAGCAGGATTGGCTTTGATATTATGGGGTAGATAGTCGAGGTCAGTGAAGGAGAATAGTTGTCAGACAACAGATGAAAATTTGAGCGAAAATAGAAATTTACAAAGACGACGTAGTAGCCAGTGCATACTTTTTGCAACTCCATATGGGTTTGAAGCTGGAGATATATTTTAGAGGAATACTTGGTTGTGACATTGTGGTTAGACATTCACGATTAGTCAGTGAAGGAGGCTGGTTGTTGGACAACAGCCCGAGACTTCAGCAAAACTGAGCAATTGCAACAGTTGTATGCGAGCAAATTTTGGAAAGGAAGAGGATGTTGCAATGAGAGCACACCATTTACAGACGAACTTGTAGTTTGGCTGAAGATAGTCACGGTCAGGGAAAGAGGCTGCTTGTCAGAGAGCATCTGAAAACTTTATGCAAAAATGGAAAATTGAATCCATTATTGTTTCGCAAAGGCTGGACATAAGTAGGATTTTGCAGCTAGTGCGTGCTTGTCACAGATTCAGCTGGTGTTGATCATGTGCCGGAAGATGTTACGAAAGCATTTGTGTGTGTAACTGTTTGATATTTCTCCACTTGCTGCTGTTTTCTGTGATGTAGAATGATGCACGCACTATAAAACATGGCTGGTGATATCCCATGCCCCTCAGACAGCTGAAACTTCATTGTTGAATGTTGAGCATAATATTGTATAATATTGTATGCATAATATGTAGTGAAATTTAGGTCAGCATGGATTGATGTTATTCAATACAGAAACAATTTCATTCCATGTGAAGGTAGTTATAATGTAGAATAGTATTTACACTCCTTCAATTACCCACTTATTTATTCGTTCAATTTTTCATATAGTTTATCATATATTCAATCCGTATATTTATCTCCTCATATCATTCTGTAACCAGACTTGCAGCATTTTCGTATCTGTTGCGCATGGGTTAGATTAAGGTGCCTGCCATTTCTGGAAGAGAGTGGATAATGAGAAAACAAAGCCATGGCGCCACTGTCAGCCATCTTGTGGAAGAAATGAGAGAGACAGGCTTTTGCAGGAAAACCCAGGATAAGAACACTCTAGTACAATCTTACTACAGAGACAACCCTGATAGAACAACCACTCATCGGGCCAAATTGTTGTGAGAGTTATCTTTTTGTTTTGCTTCTGTTCATAGGTCAGAAGCGGGTCAGAGGCCCATCCTCTGTCTGTCCATATAATGCGACAGTCAAAGACACTATAGACTATACGTATACTTTGCTTTTAGTGAACGCTTTAAAAGCGGGTCTGGAAAGTTACTTTTCTGTTAAGCAGTTTCTACCAGCATGTTCTCTCCAAAGTTTACATTTTCAGTTTTCATACTGTATAACTAGGCGTGTTTGATAAACTTATCAATTATCGTTTATTTCACAATCTTTATGAAAACAGATGTAACCACAAGCACAGGAACGATTTGCAACAAAAAAAAAATCTGTAAAGACAAATTGGTTCAAGAGCCCATACAAAATTTTAAATGATCCCCCAGTAGGAAAGAAAGATATTTAGTTTTAAAAAAGCAACCTTGTTCATTATTTGGTGAACGCACCACAGAACTACCAACACTGACATTATTGTCAGAAGAAGAATAGATTATGAGAAACTCTGTGTTATCCTTTTTTTTAAAATATGTACAAAGCAAGTGGGATTGTAGAATGTGAGAGTGCCAAGCAGGGAACTGTGTCAAGCGATGGTTGTATTAATAGAGTTGGACTGCATTTAAAAAACAGAAAATTTCGAGAGTTAGGAACTCTTCTGAGTGAGGCACGAAAGCATGTGAAGGATACGCCAGGAGATGATCGTGAAATGCGAAAATGCTGGGAGGGAGGAGAGAGGGAGGAAAGAAGAAAAGAGAGAGAGGGTTTGATGAAATGAGGAGGATGTAGTGAACAGTGAGTGGGGAATTGAAAGAGTATAAGAAAAGCTACAAGACAGTGAGGAAAACGAAAGAGAGAGAGAGAGAGAGAGAGAGAGAGAGAGAGAGAGANAGAGAGAGAGAGAGAGAGAGAGAGAGAGAGAGAGAGAGAGAGAGAGATTTAAAAATGCATTTATATATTTTTCCAATGCTTTTTTCTTTTGAGTGGAAATAAAATGAAGTAGTGACAGATTTTTTGTTGCTTGTATTTGTTTTCTTCCCTCCGCAACGATGCACTTTCTGGCCCTCCTCCTTTTTCACTTCACCTCCTTTTCATAATGATGACACTAGTCGAAATATTGCAGCGATGATTTCCAGTTGACAGACAGACCGACCAACCGACCGACCGACCGACCGACCGACTAACTCATGACCACAGCCGGTTCATGGATGGATGGAGTAACGAAAGTGACTTAAATTGGTGTCTTCAAATTCAGCGCCGTCAAAAATATGAAACAAACATGGTAATGGCCTTCATTTCTGTCATCCTTGTATTTCTTGAAAAATTTGTAGCATTCTCGTAAATTTATTTTTAAAACAAATCTGATGAATATAAACAATAGTCACTGAAAGCAAGAAACAAATACTTGTCCCTTAGAAACTAAATTATTACGAAGCAATTATTTTGCACAGTAACGCTGTAGAACGCAGGCACTGCAACTGCTTTTTACACGGTCTTATGTGAACAATATAAGCCTATTCTTTGTGTGTGTATGTGAGTGTTACAAGTGAACAGTTTTATAGCTACACAGGAATCTAATGACAACTGGGCCTGCGGCGGATTAAAAAAGCCGGATCAGGAATAAATGGCAATACATTAGCGTAAACATTCTTGAATCTGTGTGCTAAGGACCACCGGTATTACTAAACGCATAGAGAACAGATCCATACCTGCTGTGCTTTCCTATCCAAAAGACATTCTGGGGTCCATCTGCTGACGCTGCCAACCCAAAGCTGAAATTATGGATATTTTTAGCAAGCCCTTAGCAACGGAACATTCTAAAAGTGATAAAGTAAAATAAATACTGTAACAAAAATACAGCATTACATAAGTCTTTGTGTTTCGGAATGTTAAAATTATTTAAGCTCTCCAAGCCTGCCAATAGTTCTAAGCCAGTGAAGGGGTCAGTGAGAAAAGGTTATACACTGTAACTTTTAACTTGCCCATGACAAAGGCGTTAACTTAAAAGAGTAAAGGAAATCTTTGATTAGTACAACTACCTTGAGACGGCCTTGCGTAGGCTTGGAATAACCTCCAATATCAATTAGTATGATTATTAAGATTCTTCCAACTTCTTTTTACACATCTCTCCTCCCGCCTTCTCCTCTTCCTCCTCCTTCTCCATCATCTTCTCCTTCATCTTCTCCTTCTCCTTCTTCTTCTTCCTCTCTCTCTCTCTCTCTCTCTCTCTCTCTCTCTCTCTCTCTTTCTCTCTCTCTCTCTTCCTTTCTCTCTCCCTTTCATTTTTTTGACTCTATTAATATCTTCTCATCCTCTGGTGCGAAGCTTCCTAAAAGAACAAGAACCTGCAACATTAGCTATCGCCCATCTCCCATTAGTCAGATCCCAAATTCTGCCACTGGACTGATGCTCTCCGTAAGGAAAAGTCTGGTTAATAATAATAAATTCTGAGCTGAGAACTTCAAGTACTGAACATCCGAAACAATGTTCTACTTAAAGAAAACTGAGGAAAAAATGATGGCATCGTTAACTTCTATTATAGTCCAGAAGCTCCAGACATTAACATTACATAAACTATTCCTATAGCTTTCGACTTGGGTTGTGATCATTATAATTCAAAAATGAGGTATTTTCAGACGGGTCAGTTACACCACGTGATCTAGGGATTGCTATGATATTTTGATAAATGACGAGTAATCATACAGGAGCAGAGCATGTAAACAAACCAAAGTGTGAGCAAGATTTCCTAGGTCACGTTATGGAGCTGAAAATACCTAATTAATTTCGACCGCGTGAGGCAAATAAAAACTTCTGTCTCTTATTGCCGAGCACAGTTTGATTAAAAATCTGCTGTTTACAGTAGCATTACAAGATTCACAGATATTTAACCATTCGTCTGGATAATACTGAGAGATGGATGGCCCCCTACCCGTAGGCCTACTCATAGCGACTATAAGTGCAGCAGGCGCAAAAGATCGAGATTTGCATAATGTGATTCTGTGCGTTGACTAGGACATGCCGACAAAGTTTAAAAGGCTTGTTCTCTTCAAATAATATAGTACCATTTGGTTTACACTGGTATATGGAATGTTTCAGTAATGCTTTAAAGAAACTTTTTCCTTCTGAACTGCAAAGTTCATGTAATTAAATCAAAGTTAAGCCTTAGGGGGGAAAATGACCGTTTGTTTTTTTTTTTTCTGATTCCCGGATGGTTTGGCAGTGGTCGCCAAATGAAAATGGTCATCAGACCAGGTTTGGCAAAATTCATTTTTTTAAAAAATGAAACATCATCGGTCTTCGTATAGGACCGGCTATGTTTAATATACGTATACAGTATATATGACGTATAGTCATCCTGGCTAGTCCTATGCGAAGACCAACGAGAGAATTTTTATTGTGACATCTATACTCAGTTTAACAGTAACTTTAACGCTAAAGATACAACACCTCGGTAATATACATTATTTCAAGCTTGACACACAGACTGACATTAATTAAAGTTAGGAAGAAAAAGTAAACGTTTGACATTATTTTTTACACATCGTACGGTAATTAGACGAATTTACCGTAGTAGAAAGTAATCGATAGGATTTTAGGAGGTGTTCTTTTATACAAGAGTCTCGATTAGGCCACCGGAAGCAGAAAAAAAATCTGCATAGCATGACGCATTTCTACTTTCGCTTTTTGAATGTAGTGAGGATGTCCAGTATGACGCGCGAAAGACAGCAGCAATTTAGTACTCAGTCTTGTGGAACAGAAGTATCCTTCTCATTTAACATGTCCTAGAATTGCGGTGGCAGCTTCAGATAGAAGTGCGCAACAGTTTCACCACATTTCACAGCTGTCATCAAGACATCATTGCAAAATAGATCTCCTAAGGCCTCCTAGAGTCCTAGACGATCACGAGTAGTGAGCTTGTGTCAAGTTTCAGTTTCACTGCGACTGCGACGTACAGAAATGAACAAATCATTGCATCAAAGAATCGATCATCTATTTTGTTTATTCAGAAGCAAATTAGGATCTAGGCTAGATCGTGATCTAGACTAGATCTTGTTATCTATTCCCATAAGTTATAAGGCATAAAAATATTTGCAGCTTGCTGTACTCTTCTGAGTCAGACTCCGCGTCAGAGTACTCGCACTGGCACTAGCTTGTGATAGGCCAGCTGCTAGAAACGGCGAGGACCAGAAATGTCAGTATCTGATTCAACCACTTGCATATCTTAATTTTACACGCCATCACATCCTTCTCTCCTTCTCTACAACTAACATCTAGACTAGGGTAGAATAGCCAAATCATCATCCTGTGATCCTATGGCTATGGCCCTTTCAGTGGCAGAAGATGGTGACGCTGGTGCCAGTGGTGGTGCCACTGCTTTCAAGTACATGAAACCCTTACAGCTGTTTGAACAAAAAGAAGTTGTGAATGTGTGTGCTCCTATGGTTCGATATTCAAAGTGAGTATTATCTTGTCCAGTGGGCTGAACTCTATGAATTCTAGTACTGGTTGGATCTAAGCAACTATATTCTGGAACTCTTTTTCTGATGAAAGATTATTATTATTATGGGTGGCTTTTTGACAGTGGAGAATTGGTTTAGAAACAGAAAGGAGGATCAGCATAATTTACATTAAGATGAAATGCTGTTGGAGGAAGGATTAAATTAAGAAATAAGATTTATAATTTATTAATGGGAAGATCTCCTTGCATTACTTAATTACTAATGTAGCAAAGATTGGAAATCCGTGCATCAAAAATAATTACATGTAATGTCTAATGTGTACCTTTTTTCAGTATTCCATTACTCTGCTTGTGTGTTAGTGATACCTGGAATGCATGGAAGCATCTCACAAATGTCAAATTTTACATTTAAGCCTTAATTTCCTCACAGGCTTGCCTTCAGGATGCTTGTTCGGAAGTACAAGTGTGACCTTGCCTTCACACCTATGATAATCTCCAACAGTTTTGTAAGGAGCATAAAAGCACGGGACAGTGATTTCACCACCAGTTACAGTAAGTTGGCGTTGTGACCATTCATTTTTAATAATGTTATAGGAAACAAAAATTATTTATGTTAAATATTGAATTTGAATCCAGGCAGTGTCCATTCATACTGCCCCATAATATTTACAATAAGCAACTTATACTAGTTGTGACATAAAATCCTATGTTGGAAGAAAGGCCGGTATTTTTTATTCTAGTTACTTCTTACGTAAGACTTATATCAAGACCTGACCAGTGCAAGGTCGCTTCTTGTATGTACATCCCCAAAACGCTTAATAACTTTTTTAACTCCCTGTGATGCCAACAGTGCGGATGTCATTTTACAGGTATTGAACTTTGAACACCAGCACTAGTGCTCAGGTGAAAGATTTTTAGCCCATAGCAAAAGGTATACATTTATAGACTAATGGACTATAAAAGTGCCAATGAAAAATATTCTAACATGAATGCAAGTACTGAACTATCTTAAGATTCATTTGAGTGCCATAATATATCAGCTATGCAGCTGCTACACATGGTCTTTATTCCTCATGCTGCTTCTGTAAAGATGAAAAGTTCTCAAAACTTCAGCGAAGCAGAAATAAGGTTTAATTAATACTGAATAAGAATGTGTACAATATTTAGGGGAAAGGTTCTACGTGGCTGTAACATTGTTTGTTAGATCCAGCTGAGACATGTTGTTGGTGGCTATAATCTGAAAGGAAAGAAAGGTGAGGTGGCGCATCATAACAGTAGTAGAGAATATTTCAGATCATTATACTTTCATATTTCAAGTTCTTTTTTCTCTTCCTAGATGACAGACCTCTTGTGGTTCAGTTTGCAGCAAGTAACAGTCAGGATTTTGCTAATGCAGCACAGATTGTTGCTCCGTGAGTACATTAGATGAATGATGGGATCCCTCATAGCAAAAAGTTTTATTTGACTTAATCGCAGTTTTCATTTAAAGTAATGTCTTCTATTCAGCAGTGTATCCTGTTTATGAAAGGTGAAAACAACACCACTAAAACAATGCCTATTAAGTTGTATAATTCAACTATAAAAATGTTAGATGTCATGTTTGTCAGTACCAGCAGATTGTTTTGTGTGTACATTAACAGACTGGGCTGCTATATACCAAAATTTGGAGTTCTGAGACAGTATTACAAATACTGTCATGCTCAGATGGTAGGCAATTTCCCAGCATCCCCTTGCCTTTTGTGCAAGCAATGGAGCAATTTACCCAACTTCTCTGTCCACTTAAACAGCAAATTTTAATAATTCTCACTCAATTTCAATCTTAGAGATGAAATGCTGGCAATGTAGCACAAGTCTCATAGCTCTTAGCAGATCATATTTTTAGCTTTTAAAGGAAACAAGAACTAGGATTTAAAATGATGCCATTGTAAGCAAAAAATTGCATGTGACACAGCTTTAAGTAAGGTCTGCAGTATCAGCTACTGTTATTTTATTGTCAACAGGTTTTCTGATGGGGTAGACTTGAACTGTGGCTGTCCTCAGAGGTAAGTGTATTCAGCAATTTTTTTTCCTTGTAATGTCCTTTAAAGCCTTGTAATGATACACATGTGCAAAAAGTTTGAAAGCATTACATGGACTTTAAAACCAGAGAACATACTGGCATTGTCTTCAAAGTTTTCTGGCAAGTAAGAATTTTTACTCAGGTGATGATGATGATGATGTTTGTCATGCATTGAAGGCAACTGTTGCTAATGGTGGTGCTGTGCATGTGAAAAATTGTTTAAAATTTAACTTAAATCTTACTTTGAACTGTGCTGTCTCAGTGAAGGTAAGGAACACAGCAGGTCAGCCAGACTCTAGGACGTGTGCAGAAGGTGCCATTGTGTTCAAGGCTTATGTACATTATTTTCATTCTTTAGTTACATAATATGTATGTTTACTAAGAGCATACATTATACAGTGAACCTCGAATACAATGAGCTCGGATCCAACGAGACCTCGCATTCAACGAAGGGAATGAAAATCCCCATTTTTTTTTTCCATTTTTGGAATAGTAAATGTACCTTTGATCCAACGAATACAAATTGCCAGCAACCTCAGCTCTAACAAGGTCATCAACCTGAAGTTAGGCTGTCACACATCCTCTTCACCCGCAATAAAACTGTCAGCAGTGAGCAACTCCCTAAGGTTTACATAACAATTGCTTACAACAGTCTACAAGACTGAGTCAACATGAAAGGTTACTGGTAATAGTTGTGTGTGTTAAACTAGCGGAGTAGGGAGGGAGGAGATGGAGGAAAAAGATAGGATCATCTCGGCGATCAGCAGAAGGGAGCAGAAGAGTAATTAAAGCCTTTAAAGTCTCTTCAATGCAAGGGTGAGGGGAAGGAGGGAAATGGACAATGGAATGATGGAATAATATGCTCAGTGATGATTGGCCAAGCCTTTTGTTTGGACCAATCACTGCGCTAGGTGAAATTTTAATCACAGATTCACAGACAGTGATTGAATTTTGAAACCATTCGTTTCTCAACATTTACATTGCTTCCTCCCCCCCCCAATTTTAAAAAAAAAAATTGTTTAAAAATTACATTGGTACATGTATCAGCTCGCGCTGGTGTCATGCTGATGGTGTCTGGAGTCAAGGGAAGCAACCGGCCATATTTTAGAAGTGCAAAGTTAAGTATCCTTTTAGCTAAAGGTTTTCACTAGAGATAGACCAGTTTTCACATGATTTGCAGAGACCTTGAGTTCGATGAGACTCTGGCTTCATCAAGGACTGAAGGGCGATCCTGGCGACGTCTTTAGATCCAAGGTTCACTGTATTGTGCTATATTTTACATGCATTTACAACTTTTCAAAGAGGTTGAGGTTTGCACTTTCATCATCTGTAACTGTTTTGACTCTGACATCTCAGATGGGCCATGGCTGAAGGGTATGGTGCCTGCTTGCTGCAGAAGCCAGATCTACTATGTGACATGGTGAGACAGGCTAGGGCAAGAGTGAACAGAGAGGACTATACAGTCTCAGTCAAGATTAGGATTCACAAAGACATCAGGTAGTATTTAATCTGCCGAAGTTTATCCTCTGTCTCCTCACATCATTCATCTCTTCCTTAAACCAAATCTTCCTTTAGGGAAATAATGTCCTTCTTACTGGCTGAAGCTGACTTACATCAGTTTTATAGATAAACAGTAACAACCATCTTGATGACAAAGGATGCTACTAGAATTAAATTTCACAAAACTGAAACTCTAGAAGGAAAAGGGTTGAAACAGATTTGGCTAAAAATGTTTTTGTCAACCTCAGTATTTGATCTGTTATCTTGAGATTTAGAGACTTTGTTACTGAGTAATTATTTAAGTGATCATATACAATGCATAAACTGTGAATTACACCTCAGTTCGGTCTGTACATAATAAGTATGAAATGTTTGTAAATGCTTGGCTAAAGAGTGATTATTGAATATCTGAGTATTTTTTAATCATCCTGTATTATAAGTGTGCTTGGACCGTCCTTTTCAGTAAGAGTCAATCCAGTGAATAAAAAGGAGTTGAGTAGACGAAATCATATTTTTGCATGGAAAGCATAACTTTTAATACTTGAAAGAGGATGAAGAAGAGAGAGTAGTACTGGGAGTATTATGATGATGATATTAAAGGAAAAGCTAACAGTATTTTTTTTTTCTACAGGGAAACAGTTGATATGTGTCAGAAAGTTGAACACATGGGGGTCTCCTTTATATCAGTTCATGGCAGGACAAAGGAGCAACGTTGTCAGCCAGTAGACTTAGAGGCAGTGAAAACTGTGAAAGAGTCTGTATCTATTCCTGTCATTGCCAATGGAGATATTAGGTCTGTTGCTGATGCTGAACGAGTCCGGCAACAAACAGGAATAGATGGTAAATTAACAATTTCTAGGTAGTTGCCCTATCTTTCCCATGGCAAGAATTTCTCATTAAGTACGAAGAGTAGTACATTTCAGGACTATACAGTCTCGATCAAGATTAGGATCCACAAAGATCCACTACTTTTCTTTATACATGTGTGAGTTTGGAGCTTGAAGCAAGCCAGTAATTTCTTATTAAGAGCAAAACAGGAAATAAAACGTTATTGCAACACAATTCGAAAAGCTCCAAGACGGTGAAATCTTGTCATGAGTTATGTAATAGATCACAACTAGGTCCAATTTTTACCTAGGCGTATGTGCTTGGAGCTGAACAATGAATGTATTTAAATCTGAAGTTTATAGCATTTCCTCTTTATTAACTTAATTACAAAAACTGTCAAAAACTTTATATTTTGTCTATTGTACGTATGCTCCCATGCCTGTAAGAAGAGAATAATTAAAGTTTATGGCGTTTTTAATGCTCAAGTGAAGCCAATCCAGCAATTTCTTGGTAGCATTTATTGTATATTGTTTGTAATGCTCATTGTATACCTTCTGGCCCTTGTTGTGATCTGTGTTTGTTATAGCAGAGTTAATAGAGGGGAAGCATCCTTTAACCAACTGTTAATTTGATGATTTGCACAGGGGTGATGGCAGCTCGAGGAATCCTTGCCAACCCTGCGATGTATGCAGGCTATGATGAAACACCTAGAGAATGCATCAAAGACTGGGTAGGTGAAAAAGGCATATCAGTGGTGCGGAGTACACACTTCTTAACTCTAGTTGCAAAATAAAAGTGAAAATGTGTAAACACAACTAGTGCTTAACACAATTCCCTGCTTAGCACACTCCCATTCAGCAGTCTCAGCTGCTTCATTCCATGTAAAAGCACACCGGATAACACAAATTCTCTGACAACACACCATCAAAAGCTTGGTCCGAAGGGCAAATGTATTAACAAAGCTTCAGTATATAATGTGAGTTGTCTTTGTGCCTCTTTTAAAGTCAAGGAAGTTGATGTAAACAGAGAGAGTGGTAAGAGATGGGGACTGACAGGCAGGGAGTGGGGACTGAAAGAATCAGAGGTTTTTAGAGAATTAAAGAATTTCAGTGGTTTGTGCCAGAACCAAAGATATATTGCAACAGTATAGCTTAACAGGCATAAAAAAATTTGTTCTGGAAATGACATTATCAGGATATGCAACCAAGGAAAGATTTTGTTATGCTTGGAGCAGGAATAGTTTAATTGAATTGAAACACTGAATGAATGCTGGGTAGGAAAATTTAACTTTCATATGTAGTATTTCTAGAAGTTCATATAAACTGATTGGAATAGTGTCTTTCGGTTTTATTTGTTTCACTGCAATGTATGGAAGCTGAAGAAGGCACTTTCCATGAATTCAGTAGTAGGAAATTTTATATATTTATATGAATATAACACAGTAACACCTGCATACTGTTGATCAGCACCCTCTGTTCCCTTTTTATTTTTGTATAAACTGCACAGATTTATAAATATTTCTTCCACACAAGCTCAAAATAAAGCATGACATGGTGCATGGAAAAAGTATGATTATTATTGAAGTTTTGTATACTTAATATCAAGGTCCACCTGAATAATAAAATGATAGAATAACAAATCTGTGTATGTGAAATTCATAGTAGTTCTTGATAAAAAGATAAACTTATTAAATGGGTCCTTAATGTCACGGTTTCACTGTATTTACTTCCACAGCTGGATCTATCCCTGTCTCTGGGTACTCCGTTTTCTTGTTTCCACCATCACCTTATGTTCATGCTGGAACATGTGCTGCCCAAGGCTGAGAGAAATATCTTCAACTCACTGGCAAGCACCTCAGCTGTTTTGGATTTTCTCAAGGACAACTACAACATCAGCTGACAGAACAGTCATTCCTATCACATTGCAAGCAAACCTCTAGATCTAATGAATGATAATATCATTTTCGGGATGCCTGTCTTCAGAGAATTAAGCTGAAATCAATATTGGTATCATTCAGGCATTGTTGTTTGACATCTGAAAATCAGTCTGCAAAGAACGATGAAAATTTAAAATTTTTAATTCATTTTTGTCTCTTGTTTTCTGTTTCCTCTGACTCTCTTCCTGTGATATAGAGATTTATGAAAAATACAGTGGATAATGCATTCACCACATGACCAATTTGTATTTCTGAAAAGGTTTAACTAGTGAGGTACAATATCCTGGCCATTCAGGGTGGGATGGGCTGTCCTGGTAAAATTGTATCTTGTGACATCAACCATTAATCCTAGATAGGACTATTTAGTCATACCAGATACTATACCTATGAACTCCACAAACTGATCAGGGTACTTCATCAGTGTCGTGCTTGATAGAGCTCAGCCAAAGATGGTGGTAATTGGTAGTAATTTAAGCTATTGACAGTATGTGGGTGGAGAGAAAAAGACAGTCACTGATGTCGTGAAGACTGGCTGGCAAACAGTTTTACAATGATGACACAGTGGCATCTTGGATGGACTCTGATTTGGTGCATATAGACATTGTGTCTGTTTGGGAGTGTCAAGGGAAGGGGTGAAAATGCAGACACCAGGTTCATAGGGTGAAAAGACTGGTGGTGCTGTGAGTGTAGGTTACTGTTTCCTCATTATGAAGTTAATGATTCAGTTTTGACAACTCTAGTAAAACTCTGAATGATCACTGAAGTTCAGGACCCTGTAGGGAGCATTTTTAGCAGGAGGCAAGTTTGGATTTTCAGTTTACTTCAAGTCCTTACAGTCCAGAGCAATTTCCAGTCGTGAAGGCAGGAGCACACCTTACATGGTGTGCAATCCTATCACAACACAGGAATGTAGTAGCAGAGTTAGATCCAGGACGGTGTCTAGGAAGGCCTCCCTTGACCCCCAGCTGCATAATCTACTTTTGAAATAAACAAATTGTGGAAAAAAAAATTTCGCCTAATTTCAGCTGTAACTGGCCCCAAATTATTCTTTATTCTTCCTTATTTTTTTTCAAAAATTTTCTTGGACCCCCTTAAAATTACACTCCCATTTTTAGTAGCCAGGTGCATGCCTGTGGCAGGCATTTAGGCCTCCTCCAAACAATATTCCTGGATCTTCCCCTGAGTAGAATATGAATCATCCATGTACATGTATTCTCACAAATGGCAGAGAGCAGTTGCTGAGGATGGTAGAAAGAGTTAAAAAGGAGAGAAGAATGAAGGCAGCAGTATGAATAGATGAATAACACAGTGATACCTGTCTTTATTAGGTGACTACCATTCATTCCTTAGAAAAACGGTTGCCTAACACAGGTTGAAAACCTATCCCTCTCAAATTGATATACTAATACTATGGTCGCAGGCTTGGGACTACCAAATAGGATTTGCAAAATAAATTGCATATTCCTACCTATAAAAGGCCTTTTTTTTCTCAACACCTGTTTTGTGTGGGTTGACTCCCATGAATAGCATATCAGGTTTCAGATTAACCATTTGATAGATGTATTACAGTGTTTTTCCTTATATTTCTTACCGTTTGGGACATGAGATAGAATGGTCACTGTCGCAATAGGCTAACTGTCACCACCTTGAAGATCAAATTTATAGAAAATGTGACTGGTTGTCCTTGAAAGCCAGTCACTGTGACAGATGGTCAAGATATTTATACGTATTTGACAGACCAGGTTTGGCTGTATTACGTAGTCTGGCCGGGAAGCTGTGGATTGAATGGCATCTCATTTTCATGGGCTGAAAAGGTACCTGAGTCTTACTTGATTTGGCATTTCCACTTGATATTATAATGTGAGCAGCATTAAAACAAATAAAAGACTGCCTGCTGAGTTAAATCTGTGTGTATAGATGTATGGTTGATGCCTGCTGAGTTGAATCTACGTATAGATGTTTAGATGATGTCGGTTCAATAAAATGTGCATTTTTTGAAGTAAAAATATATTTTTATTTTGTTGAAAGTATGAATGAGTGAATTAAGAAAGCATGAGGGAAACATAAAAACAGTGCACCAGAGATTTGGGTGAGGGCAGAGAGAATATGCAGTATATGTATGTGGTCTTCTTTGATGCTCTTTGGGAACCCCAATTAAATTGAATGAAATAATTACTGTACCATTTTTTGTGTTATTTTTCGGTTTAAATTTTGTTTTCAAGAGTGTGGTTGTGAAAATATTTTGATTTTACCATTGGTAATGAGAATTGGGGGACAATGTACAGAATTTGAACTTGGATTATTGAGGATGAATTAATGGGTACCATATTTATTCACCCCCATTTCTTTCTGTTCTACATGGTTTTGCACAGCTTCTTAGACAATTCAAAAAGTGCACTTAAACATGTTACCAGGGCAAAACTTTTGCCAAAACAAATAAATGAACCATAATCAATAAACATGATTTAAAGGAAAATTGCATCGTCCTACAGATCATATTAATTCTACAATTCCCTATTATTCCAATAAAACAGTCTTTCAAACGTCTGTCATGATATAATGCCGTTGCCGGCCCCAGACAACCCACAGGGTGACATTATCCAAAGTCCGAATTGTTACACTCACGGCCATACGCTTACGTCAAATACGTTCTAGCCACATAGCCAAGCTGTCTAGCCAGTGTTCTGTGGACGGGTGATAGCATGCTGGTATGAATATTTTAATTCCTCTGTGAACAGTAGATATGTCAAACAGAATCATGCTGAGTCAATAAAAATGCAGAATACTTTATCTGGCTTACACTATCGAACTTTACATTTGAATTTGGATGACCAGAATCTTAATTAAAAGCTAATACTGTACATTGACAGATACATTAACTTTCTCTGTAGCTGCTGGAACTTAAGTGACGTCATTGTTTTTGCCACAAGCCGCTTCTGATCGGGGAAAGGGAATAATTCTGGAGGCAAGGGCCAAACCTGGGAACTCCAGCTCACCTTATTGCGTCTTATTACATTCACACAAGGTAACAGATTGATGCTTTCTTCGCAAAATTGACTTGGTGGGCACAATAGATAATTTTCAGAAAGAAAAATATTGGAAACCAGAAAATAT
Organism: Ellobium chinense; assembly: GCA_033807755.1. Taxonomy (NCBI): domain Eukaryota; kingdom Metazoa; phylum Mollusca; class Gastropoda; order Ellobiida; family Ellobiidae; genus Ellobium; species Ellobium chinense. The sequence continues at coordinate 582,082 of JAWQUT010000040.1, read as the reverse complement.
TTTTGATGTGCGTGTCTTCCTTTAACAAGCTACTGGCCAAAATTTTTTTGTTTTCCATAAATATTTTCAAAATTTTTGCCTGGTATGGCACTTCTACAAATAAAAATAATAGTATGGAGTATTAATACAACGCCCCTATCCCAGGAGATAGCACCTTATATTGAATATGAATTAAAATCTAGTACCTTATATTGAATATAAATTAAAATCTAGCACCTTATATTGAATATGAATTAAAATCTGAGCTGGAAAACAAGAAAATACTGACTACATGGTAGATAGATACTCGAACGTGTTTATTGCAAAAACACATAATACTGTATCAAATGAGCCCTGTTTTAAGACATTTTCAAGTCTAAACTAGCTGGCTGGCTGAGGCTAGTCATAATACAAAATATGCTTAATTAATACAACAATGATTCCATTCATACTGCCTTGAAAATAAAGTGCGAGGAGTGGTTACAAACGGCAAGATATCATATTATATTCATCAGGGTAACCTCTTTATCACATTTTTTAACGTAACTTATTTCCTGGTTGTTTTTTTTTTTGTGTTTTTTTTAAGGAAGAAAAGACAGTTGATCTGTCTTACCCTTAGGATTGGGGTCACATACATGTTTAAGTGATCGAAGTTCAGCTTATTTTGGACCCATATAGATTAGATTTCGGTTGCATTCGGTGTCATTCGGTAACCAAGTACGGCAACTGCATAAATTTGCAGAACAAAACATCGATAAAGTCATTTATTATTGGGGCGAGACTTGTGAACTTTCACTTTCGTGACTGATGATCATAGCATCCAAGGTGTTTAGGCACGAACCAAGTTTCTGAGCTGTCACAAGATCTGCATGCAAAAGTCACAATGGCTTACATGCCAGCGGAAGAGGACGATGATTATGATTCAGATGGATTCTTTGATATGGACGATTTAGAGCTAAAGGGTCCGAAATTGATTGCATCCACTAGGAACATTCATCATGCAGATGTTTCAGAATCAGTTTCATCACCTAGAAGTAGAAGTGTAAGCAGGCTATAACCTATTAATTCTTTCATTTCTTTCGTCGCCTACAGGATTTGCTTACATGTAGACAAAGTCTAGTTGGTCCTCTGCCATTAAGTTTAAGATTACTTCATTTTACTTCGGAGAGTCTTTTAGATCTCGAACCTCTAGGCTCTACTAACTAGTAGTAGTCTAGACTAATTCCTTATATAGTCTAGTCTAGTCTATTTATAATTCTGCCTTGAGATTGAAAATCCAAAAGTCTCCTTAGGATCATGCATGAACAGATGAAGGTATCAAAGTGACATGGGTGAAATCTGGTGTCAAACAGCTGGTGCTATTGCAAAAGACTATTTTTTCTATTTAAAATTGTCATCCTTAGGGAGAAAAATGCATCAGCCAGGACTTTGGTGTTCAAGTTTGCATAAAAATCTAATGCATACATGATGGTAAGCTTCACCTTTTAAATGTGCATTACAACCTCATGGAAAGGGTAGTGTCTCCTCCTGCTGATGTGCATTTGTATTCATTAGCTTTAAAAGAATTTAATATCAACCAATAAACTTTGATAAATAAGATTACTTAAAATAGGGGGCACCACTTGATAATAGCTTTTTATATTTTTAGGATGTCACATCATGTGATATGTAAATGAGCTATTTTTTATTAAAATAAATGTGAAAACATAACAAAACACTGACGTGCCATTGATTTTTTTAAAAAATAAAAAAACCTCCCCACTATAAAAATAAATGCATATGTGGCCAGCAACTCTGAAAATATTTTCAGTATTTCTGGTTCCAGTTGCTTTTCCAGTGTTTGGCTCAGTGTTTTCTCTCATTAAATTTCAAAATTTCTCCCAAAAATGCATTGAATGCATGCCAATCTCCCCGTCTTTCCTGCACTCAAAAGTTTGTTATTGAATGCATGCCAAACTTCCAATCTTTCCTGCACTTAATTGAGAAAATTCTAAAAGGCCTCTAAAAATGTACAAATCCCCTCTCAAATTTTTGCTAACGAGAAAATATCTCCCCAGCTAACCGAGATAAAACCACTGCTACTTCCAACACTAGCCACGCTTTCCTAAAACCCAACTCTAAATCTGCCCCAGTACAGTGGAACCTCCTTAAGCGGGACATACGTAAGCGGGATGCCCGCTTAAGTGAGACAAATGCCTGGGGAACGGAATTTTTGTTATTTAAAGGTATGCATGTGAGCGGGACGGCAATCCTTTAAAGCGAGACGAATTGGAGCCAGATCTTCATTATATACACGCTGTTTTTGACAGGAATGCTGCAAATTGTCACTATCGCACTGTGTCTCAGTGCTTGTTTACCTTTTCCCATCAGCTGAAAACCTGAGCGCTGCAAAGAAGCTTGTACCGACGGTCCTGATCGCCCCCCATATATTACATGAGAAGTGATTGACACTGCCTCCCCATAGCCTTCTGTCAGGCAGTTGACCCTTTGGCGCACGCATGGACGAATCAGAGCGGACATCCTAGCCACTGGTCATTTAACCCGCTCAAGCATCAACGGATCAAGATTAAGTAAGCCCCGCCCATTGTCAGCCACACTTTATCCTTTCTTCAGCTTGGGCAATGATGATACTTACGAGCCTTAACTGTGCAATTGCACAACACTCGGCCAGGGTGTCGTTCACATAGGCATGACCATCATTTGTGTTGCGTANAGCTAACCGAGATAAAACCACTGCTACTTCCAACACTAGCCACGCTTTCCTAAAACCCAACTCTAAATCTGCCCCAGTACAGTGGAACCTCCTTAAGCGGGACATACGTAAGCGGGATGCCCGCTTAAGTGAGACAAATGCCTGGGGAACGGAATTTTTGTTATTTAAAGGTATGCATGTGAGCGGGACGGCAATCCTTTAAAGCGAGACGAATTGGAGCCAGATCTTCATTATATACACGCTGTTTTTGACAGGAATGCTGCAAATTGTCACTATCGCACTGTGTCTCAGTGCTTGTTTACCTTTTCCCATCAGCTGAAAACCTGAGCGCTGCAAAGAAGCTTGTACCGACGGTCCTGATCACCCCCCATATATTACGTGAGAAGTGATTGACACTGCCTCCCCATAGCCTTCTGTCAGGCAGTTGACCCTTTGGTGCACGCATGGACGAATCAGAGCGGACGTCCTAGCCACTGGTCATTTAACCCGCTCAAGCATCAACGGATCAAGATTAAGTAAGCCCCGCCCATTGTCAGCCACACTTTATTTTTTCTTCAGCTTGGGCAATGATTGATACTTACGAGTCTTAACTGCGCAGTTGCACAACACTCGGCCAGGGTGTCGTTCACATAGGCATGACCATCATTTGTGTTGCGTAAAGGCTTTTTGACACATGCCGCTCGCGTCACGCTCTGGCCAGATGTGGAGTGAGAAGTGTGACGCTTATCTTTGCCGATGTTTACGATCATGTAAATTCAATCCCAAATTAGCTTTGATCACTTGAATGGGCGGTGGTGAACATCTCGACTTCAGAGATGTTAGACCTCTTATATTGTCTCCAGTTTTACTTAAACAAGTCTTGTTTCTTTCCCTCTGATGCAGACATGTCCCGGTCCTTAAAAGAAATCGTTTTTGAATTTTCAAAGGAGAGTGGTGAGAAGGCTTAGGTGCATCTTTGAAGCCAACAAAAAATCCCGTTCCCCTCAAAGAATGACTAATAATATGCTTTGCAAGTCTACTGAAAATGCAGTTAGACAACAATAAGTATATTTGAATTAGTACATATACAATTACAAACTGACCCCGTTGTCACACCACGCTAGCAACAAGTAATGATTATCCCTTAACTTGAATGAAACGCACAAACTATCTAAGAAATCACTTTATAATGGATAGTGCACCTAAGCGAGATGCCAGCTTAAGAGGGATGATTCGTTGGGAACGGAGCCGTCCCGCTTAAGTGGGTTCCACTGTTTAGCTCTTCCCCTAAGGAGTTGCGTATCATAGAGATACAATGAAAAATGGATTTTGAATCAAAACAAGTCTTAAGTCATTTTTCTACTACTTCAAGTATTGATATGATATGAAAACTTAATGTGTGTACTCTCATTGGGTCAAAAAAATTTTAACCTAACATTACTCTGGCCAGAGATATAATTGTTTCAGAAAGCAGGGTCACCTGATGCAACAGGAAAAATCTGAGAAAATCTTGACTGCAGAACAATTTATCACTACAAAGGTCAATAAATCTGCCTGAGAAAAGCTCAGATTTATAATAAAGCATTCATCCCATAAAACTAATACTTATGTGCATGGATATGATTCTATTTCTTAATTTCGTAAAAAAAAAAAAAGAGAAAAGAAAACAAAATCAGATATTCCAATCACCTTTAGAGCCTGATCTTGCAGTTCTTTTTTAGTGACATATTATGCCTCATTTTGACAAGCTTCAAGATCAGTAATTTTTGCTTTTAGCTGTGCCTGAGCTCATTCATATATATCTTTAGGGTATCTCTCTACCCTTTGACTTACACACAGATGCTGAATTTAATAGTGACCAAGACTCTTTCTTGTTTCCAGAACTACAGTGGTATGGGAGATAGAGAGGGCTTTGGAACAAACATTGCTCCTCAGGCAAGGTAAGTAAGTTTGTCTAAAAATATTGCAAGATATTTAATTCTGGCAAAAATAGTGAAATGATATGTCAGGCTTACTAGATGGCTTTCAGCTTTCTTTTCTTATCACATTTGACAGGTACATGTTATTTGTCATGATACCTCAACACTGGACTTAAGCGTCTAGGTAAACTCTTTGTTGATGAAGGTCTTGAAAAGTTTGGAGTTTAGTCAGTAAAAATGCGTTCATAGCCATTTCTTTTAATTCTATTTACCTTTATTTCTGTTCATCAGTATGATCCTTACAAACTAAGGTCAATGCTTCATGGAGAGTTTTCAGGAAACAAGTACAGATGTGTCCTGTAACTTGTTTTTGTGGAGAAAGATAGAGCTAGATTCACAGTGGTAGTGTAGTGAATGCTGGATATGACATCTCATATCAAATCTGGACACAGGATTTGTTTTGTTTTTCATTGTTAATTCCCATTTCTATTAGGGCACCACAGAGTTGATTAGTAGCTTAGCAGTTATTTCGTATTACAAAGTCTATTTCATATTAATACAGGGTCTTACGGCGTTGTAATACTTTACATTTCATTCTCTTTCTTATATGTTTCTGGTATTTAGTACTATTAGCTTCTCTTTGGTCCTAGAAAGTGCAGAGAAAGCTTCCCTGTATTGGAGAGATCCATCAGACTTAGCACCATTGATTTGGAGATGTTCATTTAAGCATTTCTTATTTCAGCAGACACTCTGTATATTGGCAATATTCCTTCAGAACCAGACATTTCCACTGCTTTCATTTATCATTGTGATAATTCTTTTCAAATTTGGATGGATTAGGTCAGCTGCAGGTTTTACAGTCAAGAACAACCAAACAGCTGTGAGATTTTCCCATGATAGAAGTGCTATCCCTCATAGTGCCAATATTCTCACTTTGGATGACTTGAAGTTGGCCGTCCTCAAGGGAAACACGGAATTGGTGGAGACATGCCTGAATCAGGGTAGGTGATGGTGAATGATTTAGAGGATGGGGAGCGTCATAACTGGATATGTCCATAGCAAGGGGCATATGTGATGATTGTCAATGTTCAGTTCAAATTCTAAGCATTAAATGAAATGAACAGGATTTGTGAAGTAACTCAGCAAGTTAACAAACGTAATGTTCATTTTGTCTCAGCTTTGTCTTGGAATTATTATGGTTATGTCCACTAATCTGAACTTTTCTTCATAAAACAGGCATGTTCCCAATGCCTGAAATTTGCAAGTTCTGTCTCTGAGAGATGTGTAAGGTGATAGTTATTAAAATGAGTCATAGATACTATGGTCCATGGATAATGCATTAAATTAGGGTTTTTACGGTAATTCCACAGGTGTCATGGTAGATGAGCCCATGAGGAGTGGATGGACTGCTTTAATGTACGCCGCAAACAGTGCCAATTCTGATGTCGTACAGCTGTTATTGAAGAAGGGCGCCAACCCTAATCATCATCGTGGTAAGCAGAATAATGGAATTTTTACAACTTTTAAATATTTATGTAATGGGAAGGTATCATGCATAAGCGAGAAGATTTGGGAAAGAAATTCACCTAATTTTTAACAGGACATACATACATTTTTATTATCATGCTCATTCTCAGTGCCTGGTTTACTTTGCCCATCTAATAAATATGCAAAATATAAAAGGAGGAGGCATGTCTTTGACATCATAACTGCCACCTTTTGCTAGTACTCAATTTGTCATCATGGCCAGTCAAACCCACTCATTTGGTCAGCCACCTTTGTCACTTCTCCTGCGCAGGCATCAGTGCAGGTACACAGCCTATTATCAAGGCCAGCCAAGCTCACCTATTGGTTGTTCACAAAGGGGTGACCATCCCTTACCTTTGAGTGCTCTTTGTTTCTGTGGTCAATACTTATCTGCTAATCTCTGCCAGTGTTTAGAATCACAGAAATTCTATCCGATGTCAGCTTTGACCAAGGATGAGTAGGGGCAGAGCACCCTGGCCTTTCGTTTTCTTTTTTTTCCCATGTCACCCATCCTTTTCTCTACATTTAGACTTCTTTTAGTGAAATTATTTCTTTTTTTCCTTCATTTTCAAAAGTAAAGCTTTTCCCAGCAAACAGTGATTAAAATGCATGTTCAGTACTGTGATCTGCTAAAAGTGCTGTTATACAATAGTACATGTATTAAAAGAAAAGATCAACTTGATTTGGCTTATCTCAATAGCCTTGTATAATAGATATTCCTTAACTAGAATAAAGCACCCCAGAGTCTAAGAAATCATTTCAAAAATCATATTTTGACAGGGCAGACTGCATAAGCAGAACACCTGCTTAAGTGAGATTATTTATCAAAATCACAGCCATCCTGCTCATGTGGATTCCACTATAGGAAAGGAAAAATGAGATGAGATGAGATGAGATACAACTTTATTGTGCACAAAAGGCACACCTATTTCGTTTTCAGCATAATCACTTAATTTGACATTGATGTACTTAACTGGAGTTGACTGTATTTATAGGTTGTTTTCACCAGCGGGGCTGGTATAGGTGAACTGTTATGGTTCTCTCTTTCCTGCAATATAGGGGACTCATTTATAGTTTTGGAAAGAAAAAAATTATGTACTAGATCTAACAGTTACAGAAAGTTTCGATTGTTTTCTATTTAGCAGGAAATTTAATGGATGGTTAGGAAATGTCTAAATTACCCTGCAGTTGCGCCTTGGCATTTTGACCATGGACTTGGTTTGCTCTGCTTTTCCCCAGTGCCTTCTTACCTCGTCATACTCCCAAGCACCACTGTAAGAATGGCAGCCTCTGAATCTAACCTGGTCTTTGTGTTCATTTTCAGATATGTATACACCGTTAATGGCTGCCTGCTCAGCTAGCTTGCAAGATGAAGAAAAAGTCAGGGACTGTGTCACCACTCTATTGGAGGCTGGAGCAAATGTGAATGCAAAGGATAGGTGAGATTGAAAGCCAAGAACACTGATTGCGAAACTTGTCTCACTCAGTTGTGTACAAACAATATAGGCCATTAGCTTTGATGCTGTGCCATTTCTTTCGAGGCCCTTTTTAATAATTAATTTCTTCATTTTCTTTTGGAAGATTGCACAGCTTGCGACACTTGTCTCATTTATATGATAAAGATATAATGTAGCACAGTGGCTTCGATGTTGTGCAGTTTCTGTTTTTACATGGTTCCTGTGTTTCAGAGACCCTGTTTAATGAATAAGTCTTTCACCTTCTTCTCACTGAAAGTTGGATGTTCACCAGCCCTGATTCAATGGTAAAATAGTCTGTATTTTAGTACTGCATAGCTGGCCCTATTGAGGTTAATCCAACAGGAACTTTTTTCAACTAGAATGTGTAAATATTTGCCATTTTGGTCTTGTTACTTGTGTACATGCCTTAATAGATCTACCCTCACAAAATGAGTCTTGAGTAGTGCACATTGTTTGAAGATTTATAACTTTGCATTCTGAACGTTTTCTTCGGCAATGTTTCTGTCAACTGTCTCGCAACTTAGTTTTGTAATCCTTATCCCAGATTTCACACGACACCATTAATGCTAGCTAGTAGAGAGGGGCACTTGTTAACTGTCAGAGAGCTGATAAAACATGGTGCTGAGGTCAACAGACAGGACAGTCGAGGATGGACGGTAAGTAACTCTGTTATAATCAGATGCATGAGTGGATCCTCAGTATACAGACAATAATGCAACTGGGCAATCCAAATTGGGCTAAACTCCTTCAGATCCAAGCAGTTCTGTCATTAGATAGGGGCTTTAGGTCTGATACTTTTAAAGCTTTTGGGAGTGCAAGAGACAAAAGATAGTGATTGGTATGAAAAATTGTATCTTAGGGAGGATTGGAAGCTTTCAGACTTGGGCATAGTTCTTTTTTTTTTTTCTCCTTTCTTAAATTGTGCCATATGTTTGGGTTAGTATGCCTCATCTGCCTGGTAATTTTTTTTTCATATAGACTGAGACAGTGACCTCTTAGAGGTAAAAATATTATGAAGTTGTGGTGTCTATAATGAATAGCCGGGACCACATTTTTTAAAAAAAAGGTAAAAAATATTTCTGGTCAGGCTTCAAATCCTGATTTTAGGCTTTAGAACCTGAGAACTTCACAGTCATATTTTGTGAATACTCATTCAAATTCCTGCCTAAGGCCTAATAATTATGTTATGAAGAACAACAAAAGAATTACTGGTTTTCTAAACTTGTTTACGTTGGTTGATCCGTAGCATCCCATTCGTCACAAAATGTCATTTGTTCTGTCGTATTAAACATGCTGATGCTGTGTTGAACGGTTAGAGTCTTTCTTTTCTTCTTCATGGCTAGGCACTGACCTTTGCCACCCAGAGGGCACTGAAGGCTGTGGTAATGGAGCTGTTAGACCATGGAGCTGACCCCAACATCCAACACTCAGATAAGCTGACAGTCAAAGACCTGGCAGCTCACTTACCCACTGATGAGGTTTGCACTGATACCAGTTTGATGTTACCTTCAATGTACAGCCTGGGTTTGATGTTACCTTCAATGTACAGCCTGGGTTTGATATTACCTTCAATGTACAGCCTGAGCTGTAGGACCCAGAAGCTTTAAAAACATTTTCTGTCTTATTTCTGAAATATTTCCTCAAAATTCCAAATAGTTGACATGTTTACCTGGGTGACCCCTGGGTAGACAAGGCGCTTCCGCTCTACCCGCAGCGAGCAGTCTAGCCATGTTAGATCTAATATATGGGTCTCCCTGACACTACTGACAGTTTTTACATGATTTTCAGTGGACCATGCGTGCAAGCCATCGGTTCTAACGAGCACCAACGGTCGGTCCCGACGACCTCGTTATATCCGAGTTTCACTGTATATTTTAGGAGTATGGAGTTTGTTAGACACCTGGACGAACGTCTTGCATAGTTTTTAGCAAAATATGGCGAAGGTTGAGCACTGTCTGTCTTGGAGGACACCTCTCTGTGTACTATTACTGTCTAAGAATTACACAGACTGACAAAAGAGGGGAAGTGAAATCCACCTGATGTTAAATGATGTTGACATTTTCTTTCGTTTGTTGACTGGTTGTCATGGGCAGTATTACAGATGAACCTCTGTGGTGTGACAGGAACTTTCATTACTAAATGTTTGAAATGTCTTATTTAATTTGAACAAATGACAACATATTATATATACAGGTTATCTTGATTGTTTATCCAGTTAATCTGATTGTGTTCATTCAGTACAGTGGATAGATTGTGTTTGTCACCAAGTTATGAACAGAATTACTCAGGGTTTAGCAATGCAAAGCCTTTCATTGTACAAAGTTCCAAGATGAATATTATAATTTTGTAACACAACATCACCACACTTCTGACTTTCCTGTGACTCTTCATATTTTTTTTTGATGCAGATGCTGGCCCTACTTGAACGTAGACCACCGAACTTGGCAGGTGGATCAGGGGACTCAAACTTCATACCTAGAAATACACAGTCATCTCTGCAGGGAACTGGGGATGTTCTTGCAAAGTAAGTCTTTAATATATGGGATGCAGCTGTAGTTACTCTGTTATACCTGTCATCTGAAAGGTTTGCTCGGGATTGTTACTCACTCTATAATCCTTTTGGTCTAAAGGAATGGTATCACTGTTAACCACAGCATTATTTTGTAAAGACATTATGGCTGTCTCTCTTGTTTCAAATATAGAATCATCCTTGCTTCAGAATTATACTTAGTCCAGATGTTCTTCTCATGTTAAATCTAACTTCAGAATGAGGAAGTATTTACTTAATCAAGTTCATTGCACATAAATGGAACTTTAGAGTACACTTTTCAGATCAGTGTTGTATGCACAATCACAGCATATGAAAGCAGGAAGCTGCATTACTGGCAGATTGTCCACAAGAGTAAGGTCAGATTTTTCGAGATGTGTTCAAAATTATTCCATATTTGAACCAGAACTGACAGAAGATGATTTTTAGATGCACAGATTTGAAGTACGGGGAACTTGAGGTCTTTTTACTGGGCTTGGACCTCCCTCATCTGGTGAGCCTGTTTCAGCAGCAGCTGATTGACCTCAGTTTGCTCATGACCTTGACAGAGCAGGATCTTATCAATGTAAGTGACGTTGTGCACATAAGTGTATCATATAGGGATGTCACCTCGCAGTAGCCCAGCAGACAATAAGAAGAAGGATGGCATGGTCGGGATCGACTGTTCACCCATATGACATGTTCTCTGATCTAGCCGAAATCCACCAGACAGGTGGAATACGATGTTTATTTTCTCTGCCTCGCTGAGACAGAAGGCGTGGGGGGGGAGGAGACTTTACGGCTTTCAGCGCATTAGCATTATCGGACGGGCGTAGCATGGGACGAAGGGGGACAAGGGGAGGTGGGAGGTGGGAAGGAAAGGCGTATCACACCTGTTTCGGCGTGGCAGCTGTCACTGAGTCAACCGGTTTGCCATCCGTCATGTACTTAAACCATCTGTGTACATATTTGTTTGTCAACTGTAATCCTTCAACCGCTGATCTTTGAATTCACGGGCACTGAAGAGTGGTCGATTATCAGGAGTGAGAGGTGATTATCCAATGACTTTTATGTAGAAAAAATTTGGTTCCCTGGGAAACGAGGCGATTAAGCGGAAAAGGCAATTAAACGGAGGACGATTAAGCGGAGTCGACTGTAAATTTGCCTGTTATTTGTTTAAAAATTCCCTTGCTGTACTGAGCTCCATGAATTGTCAGATGGGCCTAAGCTGTAAGATGCAGTCCACAGAGCAGGAATATGATAAAGTACAAACTTAATACCTTACAGTGAGTGCACAAGTTGCTCAATGATTTTATCAATGACTGCTTTACACAGATCTTTACTAGTAGATGTTGTAAAAAGATTTTATTATTATTACTACAAGGGCTGTATCATTAAATCATTTTATAAGTATTATTGTTAAGAGCACTATTATTATTTTGCCTTCATTTTTTTTTTTTTATTGCCGTTATCAGAACGTGTTATGGTTATTATGCCAAAAGCTAAGGAAAATTTTATTATGAATAGCACCCAACATACCATTAAAAAATACAAACCAAAGTGATTTGTTGTTTGTGATTCTGTTTCTTTGTCACTGTCAAACTCTGCAGGTCATCCAGAACAAATTTAAAGTATCCATATTCCATTCTTGTCCAGGATTAATACATATATATAATAAATATGACTTGCCTTGTCAGAATGATGATAAATGAAGCAGTCAGTTTCTGTTCTCTGCTTTCCTTCTGTGGGTTTGTTGACTACTTTGCACACCTTATTCCATAGGCAGGGGTAGAACAGGTTGGAGCTCGAAAGAAGATCCTGGATGCTGTTCAGGCAGTTCACAAGAAGGACTGGCAGCCATCTAGTTTGGTGTCCATTCATTTCAACAGCAAAATCAGGTAGGAAACTGCCTTCATTGTACATCTGTCTTTACCAACGACTGGAAGAAGTGGACCTTAGATTTCCATAGGACAGGCTAGAGCCACAGGTGTGGTTCCAAGTGGAAGCACAAAAGTACAGAATGAGCTGACCGTAGATGGTGTGATAGTTCTCTTGGAAGTTTTTAATGTTTGTGAGTTTTGTGAGCTGAGCTTGACTCACAAAAACTGCTTCCTGCAAACCAAACGTTTCGGTTAAAATTTTCCAAGGGTTTACTATTTATAACTTAATGTTTATAAGGGGCAGTAATTCTCAAATTTAACTGCTCATCATTTGGGCATTATCAGTTGTAACTGTATGAAACAGGTAGTCATGTAACTTCACTCCAGACTTTGTTAGACTTTTGCGCTCATGCATGCATGAGAGAAAGATCTTGATTATCAGGATCATGAAGATTAGATCCTTGTGAAAATTGATTTTTGACTTTTACAAGAATGAGATCCTCTTGAAAAAAGAAAAGACTTCTGCACTACATTATAGAGATGCTTGCAATATCACCCTAGATATGGGAATAAAGAAGTGCTAGAATGACAAATGCAAAACAAAAAAAAAGAAAGTAGATTCCAACATGAAAGTTGCACGTTACTCTTCCCACATCCTCATCCTTTTTTTTTCCAGCTTTACATTTATCTTACACCACAGACACGCTGGCAGTGATAAAATGTACAGTCGCACACACTTAAACCGTAATCACTGGGCCCGCATATATGATTTCGTCTTAGCGCCATTTCAGTTTAGATGTTCCAGTGCAAACTCAAGGGAAGTAACCACCATCGCGGACTTTCTGAAATTGGTCTCGGCAGGCCAATATGGTGGAGAGAGTGGAATTGGGAATTCCGTACTTGCGGCAAATTTCACTTTTCGACAGCTTCTTCTCATCAACTTCATCGATAAGTTTTAACTTGAATTCCAATGAGTACGCTTGCTTTCTTTTCGACATTTTGCGGCAGTTCAGTGGCTCACGTGTAATCAATATCAAGGTCAGGAATGAAGAGAGGTTTTATCTGATGAGCATGAGTGTTATTAATGTTACAAACCTCCCGCGGCCTTTCATCCAGCATTATTTATTTCATCTTGCCCACGTCATGACCAATCGTTCTTGACCAGCCACCTCACTCCTCTTTTTGGTCGCAAGCGAGCGAAGAGAGCTAAGAGATTGGGAGGGGGGGGGAAGCGTTATTAGACACTAAGCTGTTGCGCTGCAGGGCCCACCCGTTCCCCTTAGACCTACTCCTCACGTGGCTGTTTCTTTTCGCCGGACAAAGACGGCGAAATGTAACAATCTCAGTGTTGATGCAGACCTGATAATGGGCTGAGAGATCGGGGTTTCGGTTCAGCCGTGTTACTGCATCTTGCGGTATCGGTTCATCGCTTCTTCTGTTACTTGCGTAAAGAGGGAGAAAAGTCGGGGATTTATTTTTCTATCGGCTGAGCCGTGGTTTCGGTTCAACCGTGTTCGGTTTAAGTGTGTTCGACTGTACATCTCAGGGTATTATGACAAAAAGTAAATATCACTCTGAGGTGAAAATTTGATTAACATTTGAGCTGCATATCAGGAAACTGTTCTTCAGGTGTATTAATTCCTTTTCCTAACCGATTCTTTATTTGACTAGTTGTGCAGATGCTGTGGCCATGTTGGCCAATTCCTCCAAGCATCTCCGCTACATTGGCAGTACAGTTGTGTATGTCAGAGAACAGCTGAGAAAACATCCTGAAAGCATCACTCTTCCAACCGTAAGTTTAATATCATAAATTCATTAACACTATGAAGGAATTCTTTTGCATCTGTAAGCCCTAAATTTACTTCAAAAGTTTGATGCTTTAGATTGCTCTTTTACAGCACAGCTAATTGTATCAGCAACCCCACACTGGGGAATTCTGTAATCTTCCAAATAAAAAGATACATTGGCTAATTGGTCATAGTGGTTCCAAAAAAATTATAGAGCTTAATGTGAAGGTCATCCTGTGCACAAATAATGCACAGCTGATTGAATTTGTGGTTATTTTACAAAGTTGGCTGTAAGTTCGTCAATCATATTCTCACAGTTACAGAAATGCACAGTGATATGCATTTTACTGCCCAAGATTCTTATGGTTATGGAACTTTCAACACTGGAGGTGTTAAGCAAGGGAAGCCCTGATGTCCACCTATCTGGACTATAAAAATGTCAGTTCTTGTATTTGCATAAGATGTTTCACAGAAATCCAGATGTGTTTCACAGAAATCCAGCAATCTTGACAGCTTTGTGGAAAAAGCCACTGGAAGCTATAAGGGATAGAATACAGAATAAGAAGGCAAGAATATTTGTTGGCTGATACCATGAGTATTATTGTCCCCATGAATTCCACAGGACACAGTAACCCCTTCCCAGTTTTTGAGACATACAGAAGACACCATGAAAAATGTGATCACATTAAAAGAACAGCTGGCTTCTCTAAAGTCAGAACTAGTCAAGGTAAGCTACTTTTTTCGCAGTGATGGCTATCCTTACATGGCTTTAAGTTATTTAGTTACTGTACGTGCAAGCACATTGTTCACATGACAGATAAGGTTTATCTTTATTATGACTGAATAAACGATAGCCCTACAGTACAGTTGGTTTTCGTTGGGCTGCTGTTTTCGTCTCTCCATAGTGGCTTGTCTGCTGTTCTTAATTGGACACTAGCTTTAAGGTACAGTCGAACCTGACCCTGCGACCACCTTGGATACT
>JAWQUT010000040.1:557242-567303 GCA_033807755.1 Ellobium chinense | reverse complement strand
GGGGGGGGGGGGAGGTTGCAACCAATATTCAGTGTAAACTCTTTGTTATGTCTGGTGGATATACACTGCTGCTTCCTAGCAGAATTGTGATAAATGAGCACGTTGATGATAAAGGTGCTATTGCTCATATAATTTTGCCCAGTCTTTACTTTGGTTTAATACTGAGTGAAACTGAATTAATTTGCCTATATTCTGTCTGACTATCAGTTTTCCTGACTTGCAGAATCTTTTTTCTTGAGATCACAAGCATCTGATGACAGTTGTCATTTTCTTACAGGAAATGAAAAAACGGAACCTTGACCCACCAGACCATGTGGATTCACGCAATTTAAAAGCAAGAAGAAAGTACAGACTTCTGCAATACCTTGCCATAGCCACAACACTTGCATCTTGTGCTGCTGTAGTATATTACAAGAAAGATACCGTCATCAGCTTTATTCCCACCAAGATACTCAGTTACTTCAGCAGCACTTCATGATATGCATAGATTACATTGATGGAGTCTGACATGTGTTCATTTTAGTCTTATGCCTCTTTATTTCACACACTGGGAACTCAACTGTAGTAAGATGTTGTTTTTTATGAATTTGGATGAACAAAATTATCCTTCATAGCTGCGGGGAAAGCCACTCACTTGGTATGAAATTCTCTGAACTTTCTCCAGTATTGAATAAACTGTATTTTCTTCGAACATTTGCTTTAGCAGCACAATACATAACACAGACATTTGTATTAAATATTCTGAGACAGAGATTGTCCAAGGCAAGCTGTGCATAACAGAGGAAATAAGAGCCACAAGAGAATGAAAACTTGTTGCTTTTTTCGATATCCTCTTTTTTTTTTACCCCCCCCAACCAGTTTCTTTGAATTATTCACATATGCTCCTCTGCAGGTCAAAATTCTCTGATTTCATAGAGTTCTCTAAAGAGAGGCATTCATGAGCACTTGAGAAGGTAAGAATGGTAAGAAAGATTGACATGAGTGTCTGAGGTTAGTGATTGTACACAAGTGCAAAATAATTTTGTCCCTGCGCCAGCATATCTTGTTTATGCCATGTCACCACTTACAACAGTTGAGTAATCAGTGTGCAATTGTTGCTATTAATTATTGATACCAAAGATGAGATTTTTGGGTAAATACAGTATAAGTGGGGGATATTTCATAGCAGTGTGATCACCACAATTACACAGTGGGTAAACGGTGCCTCTGAGAGATATACCTAGTCTCAGGAATTTGTCAAACCAAAGATCAGATTTTCATTGCTGATAAGTCAGATTAGGAGTTTTCATGCAATTTTAGGCAGTCGAGTGGCATTTATGTTCAAAAGAGGGTTACCACTGACCTGGAAAAAATTCATGGAAGTTTACCATGGTGCTTCCAGGTATGGGAATTAATATGGAATATTTGAAATTACCATAACAGCCAGTTGCTATAAAAAGTTTATAAAATAGGATTGCCAGATTATCATTTCAAGTGGAACTACTTTCCAATGCATTGCTCAGAGTGAAAACTGGTAAAACAATAGATGACTTTATAGAATAAGGGGATGTCATGTGGTTATCATGGAAAATTCTAGATAACGTCTTCTGATTTACAAGACAAAACTATTGTGAATGAGGATTGTTCATACTTCAAGATCTCAGTTTCATTCACTCAGGGTAGCTGGTCTGTGAGCAGCTTTCATGAATATTACATAAGTGAATGGTGTGCACGATTAGTTAGATAACATGAAAGAATCTTGTAACAATATGATGCTATTGAGATGTATAAGCTTGATACACCAACATGTGCACTATGTCTGAATATTGTTAATTAAAAAAATTTTTGCAATACACTACTCCTTGTTCATGAATGTCCTGCTCAGAATGTGTCATGGCATAAGAAGTGAGGACGGCTTAAGGAGGCATCATCAGTGGTGCCAGAAAGCTCCACTTTAGTATCATTCCAAAGCAAACAACATTGACTTACTTCAGCAGCTATGACTATATACAAAAAAGTTTGCTGCCATAAAATGTAATGCATGAGACTTGTAAATTGCAGCCACACATCCTATTGATATTCAATGATCAGATACTTCTGCATGTCTGATATTGAGTTTTGAACATTTCCTTTCATAAAATCTCCTTCAACACAAATAAACCAACAAAACAGAAAGGTTCCAAGTTATTTATTTACAGATTTCTTCATTGCAACAACAGCATGTAAAAGAAACTGCATAAAACCAATATCATTAAGGATTCAGTAGTGGCTAAGGTGCCACAACATCATTTGCCCAGTTGAGATTAAAACATAAAATAGCTTTCATAAGCATCATTGAACAACAGCCTTAAGATTTTACAACCAAGTAACACTACCAGCATTGTGAGGCAACCTAAGAGCTTGCTAGGTTACATTACATTAAGGGTTGCAAATATATTATGGTAAGTTAATACCTTTTTTTTATTGAACAGAATAGACAATAGCTCCTAGCATACTGGCAGATAAAAAACATATCTGGGCTAAAATCCTTCTCAGACATTTTGCTTTAGCACTTACCAGTCAATATATTTCAATATTTATGGCAATGTTACATATAATGTGGAAAGTCTGAACAGTGAGAACTCATGACTGCACCATTATATTATCAATATATGAGACCTGAGAACAGTGGAAGTACGTGATATTGCTTTAGGCAATACATTAACGCCCACCTGAATACAAGAGATCTTACATGCCATGTCATATAACAGAAATCACAAACTCTAAAATCCTAGATATAAATCTGGTGTTTCAATAATAAGCACAGATATGAAATACTGGACATTTTATGCTCCATGAGTTCCTCATTTACTTCTTTTACAATGTGTTTAATACACAATAATATGCAGAATACACTTTCACGTGTAGTATCAGCAAAACTGGCCAATTTGCATGCTTAGTATCTCATATAAACATATGGATATGGGAGAAAGTTTTCTCCATTTGGGAGACCATTGTAATTTAGTCACCTAGCACCAGCTTTTTAAATCCTCAAGACAGAATAAAAAGCAAGGGTGTTACAAACTTATTTCTTAAAACAATAAGTGGACACACCTCCACAACACTCATGACAAAAACTTGCAACAGGGAAAATAATGCTCAGATCATTCCAAGGACATACATTCGGAACTCTATCATACATGAGAACACAGGCCATATCAACCCTTGATCACAGCAACGGGGCGGAGTTTGATGCACTTCTTGCTGATACCTGCAGCATGACCTGAATACAAAAGATGGAAGAAAATGGATAAATGATCAGTTTTGATTCAGCAAACAGCTTTACCAACAAATTGTAAAATTTCAATATGTGTAGTCTATCTTGCCAGCCTGTTGAGCTTTGTCTCTTTTTTGAAAATGATTCTCATTTACTGACAAGACCAATACTCTAGTGGCCAACTCATATTTGTCTTAGGTTGCACATTCTTAATAGCTGACCTACTCTGGAATATGCTGAGACTTTTTTTGAAATCTTGATCCCCACTTTTAATGCAGAATGTCTACATTTCTAAACAGTAAGTGAAAGAGAAGTGTCTGTGGATCATCTATTACATTTTACAACCTTCACAATTTCAACCCTCACCCCTCTTTGCACTGTCCTTCTAATGTATCAGTGCCCACAGCTGAAGATATAAAACTCTCTATTTATAGAGGTTGAAATAAAAGAGGATCTTAAGAGGAAGTGTTTTACTTTATGACTAAGGGAACGGGGCCATGCTTAGGTATTAAAACCTAGGCCACAATTACGTTTTAACACCTGGGCCATAGTTACGTATTGATACCTGGGCCACACATAGATTTTACCACCTATGTGTCTGATTTTTTCAGGGTCAAATTGAAAAAAAAAAAACCTGCAATTTTTCCATTCTGCTCCACTTTCACACATTATGACTTTCAAAGAACAAGTACAAACACAACACTTCCTTCCATGGATGCTCTTGTTTTACAAAATTCACAAAGATCAACCCACAAACACTTAGACAATATTTTTCATCAGTTGTGTGCAAAACAGATTCAAATTTAAAAAGAAAACATCTCCACTTACATGTGTCCACTACATCTGTCACATTCTTGTATGATTCAGGTGCCTGTGTGGGTAAAAGATGAGGAAAGAAGATTTATTATGCATCCTCAAATCTCTCCCATAACATCGGGGTATCACAGTTGAAGGCAAGTTACAAGAATATTTTAACAGTTAATCATCTGCATCCATAAACCCTCAGTATGAAACATTTTCCAGCTCACCAAAATGCAATGCTATCTTCAGTCTTATCATATGCTCATAATAGGCTAATCACTCTGATAGACTTGATGTATCAAAAATACAGATCTCAATCTTAAAAACACCCTCTCCAAACCAACCATTTAATGGAAAGTGACCTTAACACCACCAAAATTCTCCTGCTGTCCTTTTTATAAATTAGTCAATTGCACATTTGGTCGGCTATCTCAGAAACTATAAAAGCTGTGAGAACATATTAAGATTGAAAGACCGAGAATGTAAGGCTCTATTCAAATATGCCTAAAGGTGAAATTGGCATATTTGGTATCTTTTTTTTTATTTATTAAAATAAAAGTAGGACTTTCACTGGGATATCATCCTTGACTAGGAAAACTTTGCATAAGGAGCATTAAAGAAAACTAGGAAAAATGAATCTCTCTGATATCACACTGCAGTGGCATATTACCGCAGTGTTCTCACCATCTATATCCAAAGTCTGCATGTGAACTGGACTAAAACTATTTATTGGAGTAAGATTATATAGTAGCTGGTGGTGTTCATCATATCCCCTTATAGCCAAGAAAACTAAACCAGATGTTGGCAAGTGTATTGCATGTAATTTATAAATTTAACACAAGGAATGGCAGTGCTGAATGAAAAACTGAAGTCAGTGGTAAAGAAAGGAGACCAGTCAATTTATTCATCTGTGAGGAGTTCTGTATGACAATGTCATGACAGAACATATATAACTCTCTGGCACTCAAACATACATTCCAAGTTCTGATGAAATGATGAAAAGCATTTTTAATAAGACAGCATTTTTTAGGATAGGACAGAACAGCACAAGGAAGGATAGGATAGGACAGGACAGGGTTGGAGTTAGGGAAGACTGAAGTTCTCACCACTACTTCTCCACTGAGGACCTCACTATTATTCAGCTTACCTCCTCCATCACCAGTTTGGGTGAAGCGACTCGTATACTGATGCCTTTCTGATCTAATGCTGCAAGAACATCTGTGTAGTCTAGATTCCTTCGGGACTTCGCTCTGGATAAAGCTCTTCCCTATAATATAAGATGTCAAGATATAAATACTAATATAAATTGCACTATTGCCACTCTTTTGTATAAATAATGGTTAACTGTGCTATGGCTATTCTTAACTTCCTTTGTATTAATAACACTGTACCATACTACAGCTATTCTCAACCTCATTTGTATTTATCATAATGAACTGTACTATGTCTATTCTCAACATTCCTCAAAGTATCCTGTAGTACATTAACTGATGCCTCCCTTCATCTGATTTCTCTGAGCTCAACATATCATCACCAGGAATAACTTTAACCAAAATACTGTGAAGGACTTAGGACAGAGGAATGATTCAAAAAAGAAAATTTGATCTATGCCTCTACAGGGTTTCTAAGAAATGGCATTACTCACTGCTCCATGACATGTGGTTCCAAACGTCTCCATCATTCCCTGTTCCGTTCCTGTCAGGACATAACTGCAAGTACCCATAGTCCCACCAATAAGTACAGGCTGCCCTGTCAACTGGAATGGAAAGAAACGTTTTGGCCTGTGTCAACTCTGAAGTGAGGTAAAGTAATATGAATCTTTATCATATCTGACCAGCAGTTGCTGTCAGGTATATGCGCATTTAGAAATGGTTTTGAAAAATTAACATCTGCAGTGATGTACAAAAAATTCAGTGAATCATTCTATTCAAGCTAAGATTGGTCTTTATTATCATTATCTGGGAATTCTAATATGTAATTTTACAGTAATGTCACAATCGGTTTAAGCTGTTTTGCTTATTTCAGTACATTTATATGAGCAAGTCTGAGATTCTCTCCCTAGCTCTCACCTGGTAATCTACTGGAATCAGCGGATGATGGGGAGGGAAAGCTCTCGTTGAGCCTTTCCGGTGTACCAAGAGTGTTTTCTGTTTGCCATCTAAGAAGTGTTCTTCTACCTTGGCTATGTTGTGGGATACATCATAGATCACATGCATATCAAGATCATCTGGAGTTGTGTTGAACATTTTGGCAAAGGCCTAAGAGGATATAACAGTAAAAAAAAAAAATAAATGAATAACTTCATCACTTACAAATGCAACTTTAGGACTGTGTGTCTGTATAGTTAAACAGCAGCGATCAACATCAGAAATGGACAACAGTAAAGACTGACACACAACCATAAAGTGTTGAAGACTTCATCATGCATGCACAGTACTTTTAGCTCAAATGCCTGAAAATTAAAACTAATGAGATGCAAAAAGGTAAGCACAATTGGTGATACGAAACTGACTGAATGAGTTAAGTACCAAGAATAGCTAGTACTGAAGTATGCAAAAAATACAAATCAGTACATACCAAATTTCTAACAAGAGCAGCTACATTCAACAATTTTGGTGGGTTTGTCAAATCAATATTCAAAATGTAAAATGCCTTGTTCAACAAACTACCTCAACAAGACCAAAATCACATTGACCATGCATCTTCAGCTTTCTCCTAAAATATTACCTGAGGACAAAAAAGTTTTCTGTAAAATATGATGATTCCTCACATGGCCCAAAGTTTACTTTGAATGAGATATTACTCAATATCTTAACAAGAAAGTTAAAATCTATAAGGCACTAACCAAAACTTTGCCGCAAGGATTTCGAGAGAACAAAGCAAAACTCAACACACAGTTTTCACCTAATTTTATTCAAAAATATTTAGCCTGTCACTATGTTAGTCTACGCTAGTTTCTTTGAACAATGTATTTTTTAAACACAAAGTTTGTCGGTGCATTCATATGATCCTGTCCTGTTTCACATACCATATTTTGTACAGTTTTTAGGTTTAGAGTAGGACGCACATCAAAAATAATTTTCCGTTTTTCAATACTTTTTCTCTCTAAAAATTATCTATGGTGCCCACCGAGTCAATTTTGCGAAGTAAGAGCATTGTTCTGTTACCATGCGCATATGTAATATGACGCAATAAGTACAGCTAGAGTTACCCTTGCGTCCGGAATTATTCCCCTTCCCCGATTAGCAGAAGCCTGTGGCAAAAAATCTAATGTTCACGGAGGAATTAAAACATTCATAGCAACATGTTGTCACCCGTCTGCAGAGCACTGGCTAGAAGGCTTGGCCATGTGGCAAGAACGTATTTGACGTAAACTTATAGCCGCCACACGCGCAGTGGTTGTAACAGTTCGGACTTTGGATAATGTAACCACATGGGTTGTGGTTGTAACAATTCGGACTTTGGATAATGTAACCACATGGGTTGTCTGGGGCCAGCAGAGACATTATATCATTATGACAGACACTGGAAAAACTCTTTTATTGGAATAACAGGGTATCTTATAATTTAATAGGGTTTGTAGGATGGTGCAGTCTTCCTTTAACGAAACAAACCACCATGAAACCTCAGCCTGCTGGACTTCAACTCTATGACTTTGATCCAGTGAAAACAAGTGCTCTAGCACCAATTAGTGCAACCACTGAACATTTATTTTGCTCCGTACACCTCTCAAGTTTCTTACAGGGAATGTTGATATGTTGAATGGCAATAATTTGCTCTTCCATTTGTAATAGTAAGCTTTTGGATACAAGACTGAGGTTGTAATTTTCTTTCCTTTTTGCTACAACTGTAAGCTGACCACACAGCGAAGCAGCTCAGTTAATCCCACCATTCTGTGTGCAGAGGTACATACAGCCATTTTCTAAAAGTTTTTAGTTTTAACATAACAAACTATCATGAAACCATAGACTGCTACATTTCAATAACTTGATTAGAATTAAGCAAACAGAAATGCAACCACTGATTAGAGCAATTGCTGATTTTTGACTCCTTACATCCTTTGCGTTTGTTATGGACAGCACAGTAGCAAAAGAGCAATAAAAATATACATTTTCTTGCACGACTCATAGTGAGCACTGCTATGTCAAGTTGACCTAGATTTGATGCAGAACAATATTATCCGCCTTGCCCTTCTTGACTGGTCCAGTCACACATAGGCCTAGTGCATGGGCAAGCCTAAGTATGCAAATGCATGTTCACCACCATATTCTGAATACAGGGCAACAGCCCTAGAGGCATGAAATTTATGCAAAATTATGGCAATTCAGAGATTATGTTTGCACCCTTCTGTATGTAACAGTAATTTTTTTGGCAGAGGATTGGGGTTATTCCCATTTTGTTGTAACCACACTGAACACACTGTCAAACAGCCCAATTAATCATACAATTTTGTGTGAGGGGGTGACTTGCAAACACATAAAAAGTAAACTGCTTGAACTTGTCATGACATGATTTATGCATCACCCAGCCCATCTTCCCCAAACTGTGCTTATCTAAATGCTTGAAATGTTTACAGTCCATTGATGCGATTAGGCTATCAGATGTGGGGGCTAAAAACCTTGAAATCCAACTAAAATCTGAAATATTACCAGTTACCTGTCTACTCAAGAAAGTCATGCTGGTTCTATTGACCCATGCATAGTTTGCAGCTGCAGCCATGCCCTTGAGGTATTCCTGACCCTCTGCGGACTGAATATGGGCACAGGCCAACTGACGATCATTCACATCAATCTTGTCACGCTTCATTGCTTTCTCCATGGCCACTAAGGCATCTACAGAACAATAAAGTAAAATTGTCTCCACATTTGTCAAAACAAAAAAACAAAAGTGTATGAAGCTTTGCTGGAGTTTCTAAATCTGGTACGCCCCCTTTGCCCCCCAAAATTCTGCCTAATAAGTAATATGAAGTACGGCCCTCAATTCCTCGCAGGAATTTTTGAATAGATTAATGGACAGGGCCTCTCTTTTGGACCTGACAGATCATCAAATACAAATCTAAGCTGTCTGTTCATAGATTTTAGAGGTGACAAAACTACAAATCTAAGCTGTCTGTTCATAGATTTTAGAGGTGACAAAACTATTTACCAATCCCATTAGTTTCAAATTAAGATTAAAACTTCTGTTCGTGTAGCCACAGTCATTTGTCGTGACTCGTCTCATAAACGCCTAACATACATAATTTCTACTACAAATGCACTGATCTGTCCTTGTCTCTCTTTTCTTTCTGTTCCTTGTAATTCATAATGCGTATTGTAATCCCTCAACATGAAATTTAAGAGATTGTTTTGATTTTTCCTGTAGTGCTGTGCAAAGGTAATTGAATGGAGATAACAGTAATTAATCTGATACCATCAGTCTCACATAATTGACACCAACCTGTTGCCACCTGGTGGCCCATTCCTCGACTTCCGCTGTGGATCATGACACAGACTTGATCCTTGAACTCTATCCCCATCTTCTTTGCTGCATATTCATCATAGATTTCTTCGACAACCTGGATTTCTGCATAATGGTTCCCGGCTCCTAATGTGCCCAACTGTAATGAATGGGGAAAAAAAAAAAGGATTCTCAGGAAGACTAGTTTTCAAATAAATTTAGACATAAGAAATATTAAGGATTGTTTGACCTCTGGATGTTTAATATCTCCAATTAGCTGAGTTCTGACTCACTCTGTGGACCCCAAATAACAAAAAAAGGATGACAACAAACAAGGGAGATACTGATGCTTTCTCTAAGAGAGCTTTTGTATAATACAACACTATATTTTAAGGCATGTATTAGTCATGTAAGACTAGTTTAATTTCTTAACAGATAAGTACAGTGAAACTCGGTTGTAACGAGATTCAGTGTTCTCATAAAAATCTCTTGTTATTTCCGAGGTCTCGCTATTCCAGTAAGGAGTGTAGGCACTGAAAAGGGGAAATAAGAATATGAAGAATAGGCCTATAAATTCAACGTTGGGGGG
>JAWQUT010000040.1:530569-546098 GCA_033807755.1 Ellobium chinense | reverse complement strand
AAAAAATGTTTCCATTTATAGGTCAGATCTTACATTGCTCTAATATCTATAGAAATAGAAATGTTTATGATAAGCATAATACCAGTGTATATCCATTACAAACATAATCGTCATTAATTTCTGATCTTAGTCAAATCTTGACCCAGGCCGCCGTTCGGTGTCATATTTTGGTACTTTTTCGGTTGTGATTTGGCTCCCGTTTTATAAAAACTATCAACTGAGTTCTTGATGTCGTTCGCGGGACGTCAAAACAAAAAAAAAATGGGGGGAGTGGGATGGGAATGCAGTCTGCGTAGAGGATAATAAAATTTTTCTCTCAGATTACTGACCTCTTTTTTAAAATGGTTTTTCTATTGACGTTTCCTTCGAATGCAATACACTGTGCGTTTGGGGCTGGAGAATCTGCGAGACGAGTACCGGGTCACAGATTAGTACTGCAAAAAACTTAAGTAGTGTTGACAAGATTGTACGCCAACGCTTGTAAATGGTAGGCAAATGTAATACACGTAAAACGATGAAGGTATTTGAACATTTTAGAAAGCACTTAGCATTAGTAAAATTGTATTAGATGGAAACTATATAATGAATGTATAATGGCTATTATGAACTGGTAATCTCAGATTCATAGATTACATGGACGCTACGCCCCTGCATGCAATGACGGGGCTAAGCTAAATTACGTTTGCTACATATGTAACTTTCAAGTCTGCGCACTAATTAAACGTTTTGCTGTGACTCCCAAATAAAACAGAATAGCTTATCAAGCATTTTCTAAAAAAAAAAAACATGAACAGAAATTATTCAAACTCTGATCCGGCATTTTTAAAAAATATCTGTCTCAGCTGGAACATCGTGTTTTGTGTGAATTGGTCTACAAACAAAAAAAAAGTTAGCTTCTTTAAACAAATTTTGAACTGATCCATTTTACTACTGAAATTTCATTGCGGTCCTTTGTTACAGAAGCGAAAATAGTGGAACTACATTGAGACAATGAATGGCAAGACTTTCATTGTGGCACATAAATTTAAAATTAAAAATGATATTTGGGGAATTTTATAATCTGATTTCAAAACAATGAATAGCAAAATAGTGACACTGGGACTCTATAACATTCATCGTCAGCTGGTAATTTCAGGCTATTTTGATCACCTCATCACGTGAAATTGTAGAAAGTACTTTTTTTTTTCGTGAAGTTGACCTAGTCTAAAGTTTTCATCAGTACTCTTGGCTCGCTGTGGCAACTTCCAACCCGTACATTGACCCGGACGAAAACTGCTAAACTCTATTCTCAACCGTCAAAACTTCTATGGTGGCGCACTGTGGGACAAACTTGATCAGACCCAAAGCATTATAGGGTGGTTCTTCATAAACTAACCGCGCCAGGACCTTGGTCACGCCGGACGTTAACGACACACCTGGTCAGGGACCGATTTCAACATGAGCTTCCGCTGGTGTGGATGAAGGGTTATGTACTTTTGAAGCATCGTTGCCTATATATATGTCATGCTGTAGCGGTTGCGGGGGNAGAAAGAGGGGGTGTTAAGATAATATGAGATAATTATTCAAGCAATTGTCAAAGGTGCCAATAAAATGGGCAGGACATTTAAGTGGGCCTGATGCATCCATTGTAAATAATGAATTATTGCATTGCAGCATTTTAATCGTGAAGTTATTCGAAATCACAGAAACTATTATTATCTATAATATCCGCCATTGCTTCACCAAACCATTCCCATCATGTCGTCACGAATCAGAACGTCATAAAAATTACAGAATAATATATATATTGAATAACTGTCAGTACTCAGAGTGCTCGGACACGCATACATAGGCCAATAGAAATGTTACAGGTACAAACCATCAGGAAACAAAGCAAGAAAGAGAGAACGAAAGAAACCGAAAACTGGCTGACCAAGGCAATAACGAAACACGCATTCTCTGGGGAAAAGGAAAATTGTCGACTTGTAGATCAATCTGAGACGTATTGTTGTGAGATACAGTATCAGTAAATGGACAGTCCGATAGCCGGCCACGAGTTGAGGCAGGAAAACTCCGCGCTTGCAACACAAAAGCACTCCGAGATGATTAAGTGAATCCTAGATCAAACGCACCTGATTCTTGTACGTATACATAAAGTATACCTCCCCCCCCCTCCCCAAAACCACTATACAGATAATACAGCATGACGCCCCTTTGAGTTTACTTTATTAAATACTACTGTATTGTTTCATGATATCTTCGACATATCTCCTGACCCCAGAGTTGGTTCTCGCATCTAATTGTCAAATTCCACGTCACCTATGTATGGGTACGAGCTATCCCATTTTAATCAAATTTTCATGTTTGAGCATCTGCGCTACGTTAAACTTTCAATACTCTAGACGATGAGGATAGAAATGTCAGCTTTAGCTTTTGCTCTTAAGAAATGACATAATTTCAGCTAAAGTCTCTGTTTTTTTCTCTTTCCTTCCCCTCCTCCCCCTTTCTGGCTCTGACTTCTAAAAGAACTGGAAACTGTCTGTCTTTCTGCCTGCCTGCCTGCCTGCCTGCATGCCTGCCTGCCTGCCTGCCTGCATGCATGTCTGCCTGCCTGCCTGTCTGTCTGTCTGGTCTGTCTGTCTGTCTCTGTCTGTCTCTCTCTCTCTTTCTTTCGCTCTGTCTCTCCCTCTCTTTCCCTCTCTTCTCCCCCTTTGTCTGTCTGTCTGTCTGTCTGTCTGTCTGTCTGTCTGTCTGTCTCTGTTTCATTTTCTTTCTCCCTCTCTCTCTCTCTCTCTCTCTCTCTCTCTCTCTCTCTTTCTCTTTCTCTCTTTCTGTTTAATAATCCGAGTCTTCTACGTCTTTGCATTCAACAGACAACACTTTTCAACGTTGATTTATTTTTTTCTCTCATCTGTATTTTCTTAATTCTCACTCCCTTTTTCTTTCGTCCGTTCTGTCCTGTTGCTTCCCCCCTCCTACCAAACTCACCTTCTGTCTTCGCAAATCACTCACTCAATCAATCAGAGCCCAGTGTTAGACCGCACTCTGCTGTATTGATCAGACTTTTTTTTTTGTCTTTTTCGGGTTTTACGTTTACGTGATAACGAAAGGGAACGAATTCCTTCTTTTGAATGCCAAGAGAGGAGAGAGATGGCCGACCTGTAGATCGATAATCGATCATGTAATGTCGATGCCTATGTGTATTACAAAAATTGAACAACTGTTTTGATAGCTGTTTTGTTTTCTTTGAAAAGCTTGTCAAAGATTAATAACAATAACAAAAAAAAAATAACCATGAATATTGACGAAGGGAATGATTGAGAATGCGCGCTGTAAGAGGAACTCTTTATGCCTTTTTATGGCTTTCGATCACAGTGTTAATGATTATTTGTTTTACGTTACGTAATATTTGCAACTAACGCAAACATAATCAAGATTTGTATTTATTTTCGCAACGCATCCCTCCCCTTGTGTTTCTTTTTCTCCGTAGGCCCACTTTGTACACTGGCACGCTGGGGAGAAGTTTGGAGGAGGGGAAGGAAGCACTATTGGAACACTGCGCAACGGTAATTATACTGTTATACCTTTATGACAATGTAAACTGGGGGTGGAGAAAAGACTTTCAGGAAATGAAAAGGTAATGAGGAGTGGAGTGTCCCTTTCTCAAATGTTGGTCCCTCGATCATCCACCTTTTCCTTTCCCTAGGTCACTCAGCCCCAACCAACTGTCATTAATACGCCATGACATGTCCATTGTCAGTTCATTGCTGATATTTTACATGTAACTGACCATTAATCTGTTTTTTTCCCCTCAGTCGTCTTTTAGCCCAATAAATGAACTGTGTTATTCAACAGTAAATTTTGGATTTTTTTTTTAACATGGAGAATAGAGTACTTCCAGTGCTCTAGTTTTTTAAAAGAAAGGAAAATAGGATCATCGCCCAAATTGTTTTCACAAATTCCGTTCAAATATGGACACCTCTCCTTCTGACTTGATCCTCAGTTTTTTTTTTTAAATTGTGAAGGGCATGCCAATACATACATATAACACACTTTATTTTATATTTTTAAGACTCAAATTTTATCTACAACGTTTAAATTGGATGCCTTATCTAACTCACAGATCTCTTTTATTTCTTTATTTCTTTTAACATCCTGATATTGGCTGACAGGACACAAGAAAAGGGGGATTTTATAATTATATAGGCGGATTAATAGCGTTGTGATTTGGACTAGTAATGAGAATCAGAAACTTTCAACAACGGAAATTACTTTTTAGTTTTGCAAATCTCGGAGTAGGGCAACCGCTCTGGTGGACTGTAAATACCGCCAAAAACCAACCCACCGTTTCGCCTTTTTAACGTGATACATGTAATGCATATTTCTTTAACTTTTCTCTCGTTCGCTCTTTTTTTTTTCTGTTCGTTTAAAGTCGTCCATACTTTGGACAAGACTGTGGGTGTGGAGCTGCACTCTGACTATGTCAGGATGTTACTGTTTTAACACGTGCATTACTATTGAAATTACCGCTAAAGTGATATATTTTTAAAGTCATGTTTTTTTTCTCCCTCCCATAGGCTAGTTACATTAGCTGTGGGCTGTCCTAATGCATTTGTCACTTCTCTGACCAGTTTAGGTTAACTTAAAGCGGCACTACTTCGAATCAAGAGTTAGAAAGGAAAAAAATAGGGCCTGCCATTGAGCGAAGCTTTGTTCTCTGGAAATAACTTAAGGTCCCAGCTGAGTGTTCATGGGGATTATAATTCAAACGAGGAGACACCTCAAAAGACTTTACTTGCCTAGGCTATTGGACGTAATGTCTTTTGTTAGGCCAGGATACATAGCAAAAAGATTTGCCCACTTGTAACCGACTGCGTCTTTGAGAACAGAGCCACTTTCGTGAAGTTACCAGGAGCGGTTTCAGGGTTAGCGGGGCCGCAGGAGAATGCCAGGCCTCCCTCTTCATTATAGTCTACAGAGAGGGGAAAAAGAGAAGAGGATTTTTTTGTGTGTGTGTTCGATTCACGCCCGTTCTTATATTCAGGTCCCTCGGTAATACTTTGCCCAGAGCTCCGCGGCATCATAGATCGGCCACGGTTGGGTCAAACTCTGCCATAGCAGCAAGTTTTAAACTGAAGATTGAACATATTTCAGACCTATCTTTCTCCCTCTGTCTCTTTATCCATCCTTTTTTCTCCCCATAAAACATTTTTCTCGTCCGGCACCGCCCCTCTCCCTCTCTAAGGGCGCGGGGCCAGGGGCAAGGGTCCATCCAGCTCATGCCACTGGAAAGTAGGCTATTTCTCACACGGACGCCGACATAGGAGATATCATGCACAACGACACGAAAACTCTTGGTGTCTTTCAGACTTACTGACGACAGAAACTGCGACAGATAGCGACTTTTCTTCACTCAGCATGCCGATTGGTGTAGGTGTAGGCGATCGTGGACCTACATTTCTCTCTGTCCTCTGTTCATCCCAACATTTTTCTAGGGCTTGGTGTCCCTTTCCAACTTGCTAATCCACCCAGAACCTTCTATTTTTGTCTTCGCCCGCTTCTTTTATCAGTTAGATTTCCAGTTGTTACCAAATGCCTTAGCTGTTGACATGTTACATGTCCTGTGAATATTGCTTGTCTTCACCTCACTTCTTTTCTGTCCACGATAAACAAAAACAAAACAAAGCAAAACAGAAACAAAAATTGTGTACGCCAGCTAAAGAGAACAGTTTCCTCGATGAAAGTTCTGTATGTTATGAGGACTCCGGTTTTACAAACTGACGTGGTCTTTAAATTTGTTCTTTTTAACCTGTTATCTGGAGATTCTAATTCCGTTTACAGACGAAGAACCATCTACTCCGTCAGACACCATAAGGTTCCATGCCGATACAGACTCCAGTGTTGCATACAGACGCAAATTGCAATGCTGAAGACTAACGAACAGTATTTTTTGTTGTGTCCCAGCTGGCACCTCAGGAAGTTCTAGGTGGACTGGCAGAATGGGGTTCTCTAAATGGATTCGACATCAATCAAATCCTGCAGTGGGTATGCACACAATCCTGGCTTCATGCAGGTATTATACAGACTACACTGTTGTTAGGGAATGCTGAGAAAAGCCATATGGATCAGGGCCACTGTGATGAGACTTCAGTTTCTCGTTTAATGTCATAGACAGTCACCATGTATACCGATGTAGATTCCAATAATTTCATTGATGTTGACCCGTAACTTTTATTGACCGTACTAGCGTGGGTTTCTCTCTGATTTGCCATATAAATAAACCTCTGTCTTTATATATACATATAAATGTACTGACAAGACTCGAAATTTGTATACCGACATCATTTTCTATTTTGTACTCTCCAGTCTTCTACTTTGGTTTTCTGCGCCAACCGAAACTCTGGACTTGCACATCGATAAGGAAGATCGATACCGCCGTTTCCATCCGCACCAGGCCAGCCACCGTCAGCGACAGCACTGGCACCGTCGACAGCAGCGACATCAGCGGCAGCGAGAGGGATGGAATGATGGCGGACTCCGTTGGAAGTAAGAATAAATAATTCTGAGAATAGGTCGCGTGAGCGCGTGTAGGGAGCGCTCTGTTCGATAAAGCCAAGGGTAGCAGAGAGGACCCTGGTGATGTCGCCAGTGGCTGTAGGCCGTGTCAGGGTGGGGGCTGCCGACTAGTAGACTCTTCAGCAGTACTACTGTGCTGTGTAGGTGAGGAGGACACGACTATACCAGCACTCACCAACAGTGATGGTGTGTACTATAGTTGTGGTGCAGCCCCGCTGCCAGACGATGAATTATTGATGACGATACGGTAATGAGATGTGATGGTTGTCCTCTGTGTGTGCGTGGATTTTTTTCTTTTCCTTTCCTCTGTTTCATTTGGGCCTCTGTTACTACGGCAATCGCGTTCCCTAGTGTGTCTTACTACTGTTGCCGATGTGAACATCACATTGCCACGAAGGAGTGATCGGACTGAATTCCTCTTTAGGATACTGCTTGGTCAACAAGTGCTAAACTCTCGTAGAAACGCAGATCTACAGCATGTTGGGCTCGCACGCTATCACGTTGTTGAACGTATTCATAGAGGCAAATGATGTGTTTTATGATAGGTATTAAGTATTTTACGTATGAGCAGCTGATGGAGACGTGCTTCTTGCATGGTAGGTTCAGGTGATGACTTTCGGGGCTTGTGTTTTAGATGCTTCCGATGCTTTAGGTGTGGAATGTGTCAGTCGTGTGTGGTGTAATATGAATGTAGTATGCTGATGGTTGCCTGCGACTTGCGTGATATACCAGCAGCCTGCAGATGCTAAAGCCGTATTGTTATTATGGTGGGTGAAATGCCTTGGATGTATGGGTGAAATGCCTTGGATGTATGTAACAGTGTGCCATATTTCTATGGTGTGTTGTATGTTCACATAATTTTCGCATTATCACGACTAACCAGGTGTGGCGTGACTAAGATACTGATTTGCTTAAATATAAAGTGAAAATGAGTAACTTAAGGAAGAAATTGCGACATGTGATTATTATATAGGTAGTCTAATCCATGTATTTAAATATGTCACGTCATCTTAGCTCAAGAGGCCAAAACCAGAGATTTGAAGTGGCAGAAGTTTGTGTTCTTTGGAAGGAACATGGTCCCATTCAAATCCTCTTGCAATATCTTTACAACTTCATAATTCTACTTAATTTCATATTGATTTTCATCGCTCTGTAAAACACTCCAGAAGTCATTTTATTTGTACTGTTTTACACTTTCCTCGAAGTACTAATCATTCAGAGATCAGTTGTTTTACGGGAAGAAAAACATACGCCGAAATTACAATTTTAACAAAAACGCGAAAAAAAAAACTGTCGCGTTTTGCCCCGTGTTATCAATTAATCAGAGGCGCTTACGATTGGCCATCGGGGGAATAATTATAAAGAAGAGATGGAAAAACGAGGAGAACGTTAATTAAATTCTATAGATATGTTCCAAATGTTGAATTTAATTGAAGGTTCCAGATGTTGAATTTAACCGAAGGTTCCAAATGTTGGATTTGACTGAATTTGGCGTAGACGATTATTTATCGTACAACAGCAGAATTATACCGTGATGTACTACAATATTTGACCAGAGGCTGAGGACTGCAGAAGTACCTCCATAGACAAGTGCAATTAGACACGTGGCCAGTTTTAATATACAGATGGCGAACATCCAGACTACATCTATATGTATACACGTTTAAAGTAGGACACGCACATCAAAAATAATTTTCCGTTTTTCAATACTTTTTTTTCTCTAAAAATTATCTTTGGCGCCCACTGAGTCAATTTTACGAAGAAAGAGGATCGTTCTGTTACCGTGCGCGTACGTACTATGACGCAGTAAGAAGAGCTAGAGTTACCAAGTTTGGCCCTTCCCCGATCAGCAGAAGCCTGTGGCAAAAACGCTGACGTCACTTACGTTCCAGCAGCTACAGACACCTTTACCTGACAATGTATTATTCAGCTTTTAACTAAGGTTCTGGTATTCCAAATTCAAACGTAAAGTTTGATAGTGTAAGCCAGAAAAGGTATTCTGCATTTTTATTGCCTCAGCATGATTTTGTTTGGCATAGCTACTGTACAGAGGAATTAAAACATTCATACCAACATGCTATCAATCGTCCGCAGAACACTGGCTAGACAGCTTGGCCATGTGGCAAGAACGTATTTGACGTAAGCTTATGGCCGCCACGCGCGCAGTGGTTGTAACAATTCGGACTTTGGATAATGTAACCCTTTGGGTTGTCTGGGGCCAGCAGAGGCGTTATATCATTATGACAGACACTTGAAAGACTGTTTTATTGGAATAATAAGGTAACGGATGATTTAAAATGGTCTGTAGACGATGCAGTCTTCCTTTAAACGTTCTGTAGTTGTTGTTGTTGACACTTTTAAGGGTTTTGTTGTTGTTGTTGCTGCTGCTGCTGCTGCTGCTGCTGTTGTTGTTGTTGTTGTTGTTGTTGTTGTTGTCTCAGAGCATTTCATGAATATAGTCTACATAAGAAAAGTTGCGCCTGATCCGATGTAACTCATGGTGGCTGCATTTAATCCTGAGCCCAAGTCCCTCTTCCAGAAAGTCCTTTGTGATAGGGCTTCACACATTTGAGGAGAGGTGGAGAGGTGTGGAAGAACCTGAAAGGTTGGGTAGCTGCGACCTTCCTCCAGCTGTGAGAATTTCTTACGATTAATGGAGTGATCTCTCTTATATCTAGTATATAACTTAACAAAAGAGGTCCAGGCTCTCTACACCGACAAGAACATAATTCCGATGAATTGCGTCATTAACTTATGTTAACGAGGATAGACAAAGCGGTTCTTACTAACTGCCCTCTCTCTTCCAAATGTACTTCAGTGGAGCGGTTTGTTTTTTGTTCAATCTTTCGATCTAATTTAAAGAGATTTGATGATCGAGTTGTTTTTTTTTTCCCATCCTGAGTCTTTAGCTTGGAACTCATTGCCAGCAACGATTGGAAATGCAACCAGCCTTGATTAATTTAAGCATCAACTGAAAATACATCTTTTCATAAAGTATTGTTCAGAGTAGATACTCCATCACATACTCGAAACATGTGCTGTCGCATAAACTTAAATGAAGACTTGTATAATTATATATGTCTAAAACATGGACTAAGTGTGCGAGTCCCGACGACA
This sequence comes from Ellobium chinense, assembly GCA_033807755.1. Classification (NCBI taxonomy): domain Eukaryota; kingdom Metazoa; phylum Mollusca; class Gastropoda; order Ellobiida; family Ellobiidae; genus Ellobium; species Ellobium chinense. Next base: position 536,426 of record JAWQUT010000040.1, on the reverse strand, counting down.
GTGCTATATTGCAATTCCGATGCAGCTGTCTTTGGATTTGACGTGAAACTGCACACCAAACTGCGGAAAGGTGCATTAGTTATCGTTCCTGTTAAAATACTAACGAGAAGTGGAACTGTGTTAAACTGATTTGCTAAACATTTTTGTTTGTTTTTTATGCTTGTAAATAACATCTTGTGATTAAGAGATGTGCTGAGAAAGCGAAAGAGTCAGAAATATGTTTATGTTCATATATGTGTGTGTGTGGGTGCATGTGTGTGTAGGTTTGTGTGTGTGTCTGTGCGTGTGTGCGTGTGTGTGTGTGTGTGTGTGTGTGTGTGTGTGTGTGTGTGTGTGTGATAGAGAGAGACAGACAGACAGACAGACAAACACAGACGGACAGACAGATTACAGCAAATATCTCTATACTTCTCTTAAGCTTTCCAGTAAGAATTACATTTGTAATTCTGTTTGAAATATTATGCATCCAGACAGACAACATTAAAGGTATTAGTTTACAGTTCTGTGCCCTTCACAGACATATTATGTTTCCAGACATTTGCACTGAAATTGGTATCAGAATGGCCTCTGAAACACGTTTGTTTTCCGGATATAGATAGACATACACGGGTTTACAAAGTGGAGATAAGAGATTCCACAGATTCTGAAATCGATTTGATTCCAAATACTTTGGACCCCAGAATCGGAAGAGTCGAGTACGATTCCTTTAGTCCTCGAGATCGGAAGAATCGAGGACGATTCCAGATATTTGCCAGATTTAGCGGGTTACAGACTAATACAATTATGAGGGTCCTAGGTTATCAATCTGAGGTGTATAAGTAACGCTTTAAGGACGAAGAAAACAAAAAAAAAATCACTTTGTTACTACTTTATACATTCGAAATATTATTTGACATTACAATTAATGAGATCGGGACAGTTCAAGAAGGCAGCCTATGCTTGATAGAAATAAGGGGCCACGCAAAACCCAAGGTTGTGAGCCAGTAATGTAGAAGACACAGATTGGCATTACATTAATGGAATCATTTTAACGATGTGAATCAGACATATTTTGACGTAATTATTATTCAGTGACACTGCAGTAATCATTACAGCCACCATTATCATCCTCACAGCTACCTTCACCATTTGTTTAGAAGTGAAAACAAAGACTCACGAATGGGATTAGATCTAATACAAAACAAAAAAAATCGGAAATGTTATGACGAGAATACCACCTAAAAGTCAAAATCTATCAAATGTTGAAGACGTATACGTTGTAATTTTTTGAGATCCATTTAAGTGAGGTCTAATTGCAGAAGTAGTCAGGATAATTTTGATTCCACTGTTTGGAACCGATTCACATCGATTCCTGGCATGGAATCGAGAATTCAATACTGTAATTGGAATCGCCCCATCCCTATTAGAAGGAATCTAATATGTCATTAACTTAAGCTTTGTCAACGAGAAAACAGGGGAAAAAAGATTTGTGAGAATGGAATCATTATTTCATGAATGAACTGCTCGTAAGATATAGACTATGCCAGGTTCAGAGGTGCGGACTTGATGGATGCTTGTCTAGCAGACCGGAAGAGCAGATCCAAATTTCCAAATAGTCTTTGTCAGTGATGCAAAAGGTGAGAGAGAGAGAGAGAGAGAGAGAGAGAGAGAGAGAGAGAGAGAGAGAGAGAGACACTGGAAATGTGTGTACAGTCAATCATCGCTAATGGGTGCGCTTATCGATCGGCATGGAAAAATTATACTTATTATTGAGATTTACTAATTTATTGTCAAGGACCAGATCTTAGAACAATAATGAACCCATGCATGTGAGTCCATTCTTAATAGTGAGATGAAATCATTACTGAAGTGCAGTCACCTCCTCTTTACTGCAGCTCCTCGGGATCATGCAAAAAGTTGCGATTAAAAGGGGTTACGATTATCCAATGACTTTCACATTGACAGAAATGGCCAATTAGAGAAAGCGCTGTGATTAACTGAGAGTTGCGATTATCGGGATTGCGATTAAGCGGAGTCTGCCACACTTTTCACTGGATTCTTTTTGTGGAATCGAAGCTTTGGAGAGGGAGGATGAGATTGCCTTGTTGAGTAATGACACAACATATTATGCCAGTATGATAACTACAGTGTAGTCGCCTACTTTGTAGCCATACTTTTGCTTGTTCTGTCTAAGGTCGCCCGACATAATAAGGCAACCCTTGTGTTTAATGAAAAGAAAATCTCGGCTCGCGCAAGTCTACTTCTCTTCCTGCTGTAATTGATTATCGATGGAAAACGACGGGAAGTTGGGAGGCCTAGTCTAGTAGTCACAGTCGCTTGCGTTGACATGTGTCACTAAGTGACTAACTTCCGGAATTCGAGGGTACCAATATTCGTATACACAGCGAACATAGGCTGGGCCTTCTCACGCGCTGGCGATAAGACAGGTTACTGCGTCGCGTAAATGACGAAATATCGGTCAAAGGGAGTGAGTGATGTGAATGAGTCAAGAAGAACTACGACCTTGAAGACAGAGAGTGAAAATCTCAACAACTGAGCATATTCGGCTTTACATCTGTAATGGCTAAAGTGCGAGTAAGGTTTCTAGGGGTATGTTTAGACTGGGTCATTTCCCAGCCCTGTCTTCCTTCAAGAAACAGAATCGTAACTACCTGTCGACCCTTTCTTGATAAGGTTGATGTATTTACGGGAGAGTAAACTTTGGATTTTTATCACGAGCCTCTCATGTGGAAAAAAAAACACAACGTTACTAGCATTACTCGCTGTCACGCACCAGATCTAAACAGTAGCGATCATGAAATATGATTACAATGATAATTTCACAAAAAAGTGAACTTGCCATTGATATCCTTATCAGTCTGCACTATAGTTAATGGCATCACAAGTCGATATTATTATTTTTGGTTCAAAGACACTGACCACGTGATGTTTGCATTTTCCGAAAATGTCAGATTAAGAGATTCGTTGATTTGACTTTTTATTCGCCCCGACCTGAACTGTGTACTTTATCGTTAGGCTAGGATGCCCCACATATTTTCTGCCTTCCTCCCTTTAATTGGGCAGTGGAGTATCCATTTTGTCTATCCTGTGGAGGGGGAGACATGTGTCGGAATAGTTTGAGCTCGCGATGATTTCTCTGGAGTTAGTCTAGATGGACTATCACACTGAGTGGAAAGGAATCCACAGTGACTTTAACTATTGGCTCCTTCAGCAAAATGTTTTGAGAACTATAGTCTTAAGTTCTTTAGTGACTTAATACCAGACAATTCATGTTAGTTTCCGAGGAATTTGTGTGTTTATGGGTTGCTAGGGAAATGAAAGGCTGCTCTAAGCAGTAAGGCATTGCTGCTGATGAGGAAGATCATTCTGGGAAGCCGAGCAGGGAGCGAGGTAGACGCCCCTTGGCCGCTAGGTGGAACGCTTGGCAGTAAGCCCATTCATAATTTGATATATCCAACATAATGATGCTCATTGCCGCTTTTCCTGCAAATTATGAGCTACTCATCCCATGTTGCCATTATTGCTTATATTTATTTTACTAGTCTCTGTCCATGGAGATTTGGAAGAGCGAGATGAACCTTCTGACAAATTTGATTTTCGGAGGACGTAAACCGTCCAACATGGACTTAAATGGCTGTAGCTGGATTATTCCTGGTAAAATTGATGTCCTGCCGGCTGGAAATTTTCCAAGCCAGCATTGTCAAAATTCATATTTTGTTGTGTTCTCGATGATCTTTATACACAATGTACCCATAGCTGTTTTCTTCCCGCTAGGTTTTCATTGTGAAAAATTCGTGCAGTAAGGTTAGGAAGGAAAGCTGTAGTCTACATGTACTTGATAACTGCAAATGGTCATGATAGATGAACGACAGTACTGGATAAGAAATCGATACAGAGGCGATTCTCACAAGGTGTGGCGATATTTTTAATTCGGCCGGCGCACGAAGCACTCCCCTGGCCGTAATATTGACGTTTCCAGCGTGGGATCGATACGGTGATGATTCCCGCAAGATGCCACAATATTTTCATATGGGCCAACCACATTAAACACGCCTTTCGGCCGTAACGTTGGTCTTGTGCACGGCCATGAATTATTGAAAGAAAATACTGGCCCATTTATGATTGATCGTGCGAGTGTAGGCACACAATTTATTGTCCTTTTAAGTCACACAGGAGTGGAAAGGAAATGAGATAACATTTGTTGCCAACGAGACTGGGTAAAATAAGAAAGGAAAGCAGTGTAAATCTAGGGCGTCGTTGTATGTAAAGAATTAAGGATGTGGTCATTACAAGAAAGAAAAGGATGGGAACTGGAGCGATATTGCTGGTGAGCTATAGAAAGTACAAATTTCGAGACAAGTTTCAACAGTAGGTACGGGGCGCGATCATTTTATTCCGAAAGTTATCTTGTAGCCTCAAAACGAATAAATTCTGAGGCGTCTAGCTTTCACTGTTTCTTTCACGAACATCGCTCTAGTTACTGATGGAGGGTTTTTGTGTCCTGAGTCGATTGTGAAAGATATCACAGGCTAGAAAGGGAGTCTACTTCGGAATTTTTGCACACGACTGATAAGGAACATTCATGTACGCGAGATTTAATTGGTCAAATGGATCTATATTCTCTCAGTGGAAATGAGCAGTTCCGGTGGAAAAGAGAAGAAGAAGAATTCACTTAGTGAGACGAGGAAGTTATGTGAAAAAAAGTTGTTGCAGCCGGGATGCAAATAGGCCTATTTTATAGAGGAAAAAATCGTTTTCACGGTTCGCAGCCCGAGGGTTAAGGCTTTCAGCGTAATGAATTACAGGAGATAAATTATTGTAGTGGTGGTGACGGCAGCATATGTCGCTGTGGCTGAGGTGGTATTGGTAATTGAAGCATCAGAAGTGGTAAGGACATATTCATAGCAAGAGTCTAATGCTTGGGATAATAAAGTGTGGGCCTTAAATATCAACAAGATTTCTGTTTTCGCCCCGTGGGTGAATGCTCTTATCCAGGCCCATCTATTCCGCTTTGGTTTTTGCCTGGTGGTTGGACATTTCAGGACCTCAGGAGAGATCGGCAAAATTGGACATAAGCTTTTTACTATGCTGCTGTATCTCCTCTCCCTCGGGGTGAGTGGTTCCTAACCCTCTAACCAATTAGCCCAGAGTACAACAAATCCCTGTCTCAGACCAGCGTGGTCAGCATGATGATGGTATGTTATCGCTCTTTCAGCCTTGACCAGTTTGAGAAGAGTTTGTTTCCCTTGCAAAAAGTCCATCCAGGGGGCCAGTTCTTAAGTTTAGCATAGAATGTGGATTTTTTTTTTTTTGGGAGGGGGCACGAAGTAAAGGGACACATACAGGGGTACAATGGTCATGGACGCAGACATTTTATATTGGCATTCATTACAGTACAGTTATAATGGGCATAAACTCGATCCAAGTTTCACCCTCCTCCCTATCACTGTTATGAAAGCCCATTCATAACGGCACCAGAAGAACGAAACTGCGACTGTTGCGGCACAACTGTCCCACTTTCGTGCAAATTCTGTAAAAAGTAGGGTGGTTTGACAGCCAACGTCGGAGTGAAATCTTCACAGGACGACTACCAGTAGTTGTCACGCCTTACATCTGTGACAAAGTAATTGCATGTAGCATTATCAACATGGTGTGCATGTTTGCACAAGAATCATGAAAAGAAAACAACATTCAGGTTGTTTTTCAAGTCTCCTTGCCTCAATTCAGGAACAACGGGGCACAGCAATAAGGGTAACCGTTTGAAAGTCCCAACCACCTCGTATTTACTGGATTCTATTTTACTGTATGATGTTCAGAACAAAAACCATGCTGGGGCTCATTGAAGAGGCGGGCAGTC
>JAWQUT010000040.1:517120-530300 GCA_033807755.1 Ellobium chinense | reverse complement strand
AGATCCTTCCTCTGATCTACATTACCGCTTAACCCTCAGAACAACCGCAGCAAGTTTGCCGTCGCCAACATCATTTCATTGTCGCATGCGCCACTCTGTCGCCTTCATTACAGATACAATCAGCAGCAACATCAAAGCTACAGCTACAACGCGTCCCTCTTTAATCATGCATTTGTTTACTCTGACCACTGAACAAAATGTGAACGTAATGAGAGGCAAAGCTCAACGCCGGCATTATGAAGGTCCGCAACATAAAGGTACATATGAAAATATCAGTAAGAAGAAGATCCTGTGACCTAATTTATTACTGAAAATTTTAAGTCCCATTATATTTTTTTAAATATATCATTCAGGCAAACTGCATGCAAGCGCATCCTTATGCCTTTCTCCCTCTCCAAGACTCATCAGAAAATAGCAAGCTGCAAAAGCAACGACAACGATTACAACATTTGTGTGTGATGATTGTCAGCTCTGCGTGCTTGAGTTACATGCCTCTCTTTTTGTCAGAGCAAGCTAACCAAATCATTCTCCTCTACCTGAACTTCTCCCCATAAAACAAGCAACCACAACTTTCTCCTTCTCAAGATATCGTCATAAAACAACATCAATAACAATGAAAGGAGCAGAATGAGAGTTCAGCATGTAGCTTGAATTAATCGTGCTTGAGTTGTTACCCAAACCCCACAGTTATCGCAAACTAGCATTATCACTCTCTCATCACTTATCCCCATAAAAAATAACCAGCCACAACCGTTTTCTTCTCTAGAACTCATCATAAAGTAGCAGCAGCATCAATGAGAATGGGTATAGGAGACCTCCAGTTTGTAGCTATCATTATCAGTGCATAAGTTGCCCCCTTTTCCTTCGGTTATGTGCAAGCTGGCTCGATCATTCCCAGCCTCTTCAAAATTCTCCCGCTAAAATAATGCAAGGCACCACAACTTTTTTTCCTTCTCTAGAACCCACTGTAAAACAGCTTCAGCGCAGATCAAAAGAGAAGAACCAGACTTACAGCATGTAGCATTTATTCGTGTATAAAATGCCCCTTTCTCTCTTGCTTATGTCAAGCTTCGATCTGTCTTTTGTTCTCCTCGCTCTCTTCAAACCTGTGCTCTATAACCACAGCGCGTGGAATCACGGCTTTTGTTTCTCTAGTACTTATTGGAAAACAGCATACTTTATTAATGAGACTTCAGTTTGTAGCATCAATCGTGCTTAAGTTCTACCCATTCCCCCAATTTCTCCCCCTGGTTATCACAAACGCCCGCTCATTCTCTTCCTTTAAATTTCTTTCATAAAACAACACTAAGCGACCGCAACTTTTTCCTTGTCTAGAACTCATCATAAAAAAACATCAACAACAATGAGAAAAGAAGGATGAGGCTTGCAGCGTTATGCGTTCTTAGGTTTCCACTTTCGCTCTCGATTATGTCAAGCTAGCTCGATCATTCATTTTCCTCACTTTCCCCAAACCTCTCCCCCATAAAAACAACGCAAGCAACCACAACAATAAACTGAAAAACCCACGAAACCTCGGCCCGTATCCATCATGCCGGCTTGTATTGACAATTAGGACGAGACCCTTTTGTGGTTGGAAAGAAATACCCTCCCTGGCAATCGATCGGGCTCTGAATTCCATGGGCTCAAATATGCAACAGGGGATTGGACTGGCCAGTTTGGTTTTTAGCTTTCTGTTTTTCTTGCTTTTCCTCATGAGATTTTTTTCCCTCTAAGTTTCTGTGTTTAGGATAAATGAAAAAGGGGGCGGGGGTGGGAGGGGCTGGGATATATTTGGGTGGGCGACGGACATTTCAGGAGATAAAGTGCTTTTTTAACATGATAGATGCAGAAACAAGAGGAATGGGACACAAGGGTGGAGAGAGTGTAAAGTGATGAGAGAGAGAGAGAGAGAGGTACACAGAGAGAGAGAGTGTGTGTATGAGAGAGAGAAATATGTTGTAAGGAGGGATGTGAGATGTATGTAAGGGGCAGGCGGAGAGGGAGAGCAATTCCAGTCAATTGAAAGAGGGAAAGTGGGTATGTCAGGTTGGCTCCCAGAGCGTCAAATCTGGCAACTTTTCAGGTTCCTTGGCGCCTTTTTGATTTCATGGCTCCTCCTCTATTTTCTAAGAATTCAATTGTCTAATTTCTATACATTTTCTTATCATTTGCAAGTGAACTCTGTATGTATTTTTAATTGAAAACCTGATTGAAGAGAATTTCAAGTGCACATTTCGAGACTAGGATGAGGAACTCTTTTATACATATATCCGTAGGGATACAAATATATCTACATTTCACATGTCTGTATGTACATATATCTATGTGATAATGTTAGACATATGTCCGTTTTTAAACACCTGGCAACTCTTTTGGCTTCTTTTGAGGATTTTGATGGCACTTCTCTGGCGGTTTTTTTTTTTCAAGTTTCCTTTGGTTCCATCATAAATTCTGACCTGGCAACACTGGAGAAAGAGAGAGGGAGAGGGTATATATATAATATGCATAATAGGATTTTTAAAATATATATCATAAATACAGAAGATAGGATAGATACAAGAATAATGATATTAAGAGATCAGAACTGAAAGAGTAAGAGAAACAGACACGGCGATCTTTGAGACAGGAAGTGACATAGCGGAGTGTAAGCAGAGCAAATAGGACATGTTGGGGTACGCGAAGAGGTTACGAGATGTGTAAACTACCCGAGCGAAGAACGGGCAGGGATAATTCGCCACCAACTCGATCAGGTTTCCAGAAAATTGTATGGGGCATCTAAATATTCCGAATGATCGCCATCGAGGAAATCGAGGTGTAAAGAAGGCAACATCTTGTTAAAAATAGAAGTTGGCGTTGTGGGCCCAGGGCCAGGCGGATGTTGGATGGATTAAATGTCTTCAAGCTAAGAGATTGTTATTATGGTATGGGGAAGGAAGTTCAGGCCTGGGGTGGGCGTGATGGAATAAGTTAAGAGATGAGCGGACGTCATAGCACAGCGGTCGAGGGATACAATAAGCTCACATAATAGAGAGCTTTTATTTTTGCAAGTTCGGAGCTCTTTCGGGACCATTATGGCCGAAGTAGGCATGCGTATATGCATTTACTGATATGAACCTCTATTTGTGAATTTCGAACTAGAATCAGATGTGAATTTCACGGCTAGATCGTTACGTGTAGTATGACATCTGTTCTATATGTCTGCATATGTCATACTGTCCGGAAGAGATCAAAACTTGACAGCTCTCTCATAATGACGCCATGATTTAAGAGATGGTGGTACTGGTGTTCTAGTGCATATACATGTACTCATGGCAGAGCTTTGTGCCTACAAATTAATACATTACCAACAGTTGCACTGACGCAGAAAATGTGCATATATTATACGCAGTTTCACTTTGCTGAAATGCCTTTTTTTTTCTTTAACAAGCTTGCATGGACGTATTCAAAACGGTCGTGTTAGGAAAAAAGTGTAAATAGACTATCTATGTAGGTCATACTCGAATGAATGGGAATAGGTCTACGGTCTTTGTTGCAGTGTGGAGCCGCACTTGGGACTTTTGGGGGTCCGTCCCGTAAGGACTCGTGTGAACGTCCTTAATTCTGATGCTGATCTGATAGTGATTTACTCATATCTTTTTTTCTTAAGTACTGCATTTGCACTGGCAAGACGAGTGTCCTTATTGGGGAGACTGCATGGCAGAATTCAGTCAAGCCTAGAGTACATTAGTAGACCAACACTGCTTGTGGTAAAAATAACATATATTATGCAAGGATTATGCAGTCATTTGGATTAGTCGGTATGCTTACATCAAAAACTTCGCAAAGAAGAAAGATCTATAATATGACACCACTTCCTGGTCTTGGGGGTCAAAGGATATGCAGGAGGGACACTACTTGAACAATATGGTTCCGACTAATATTTCGACAGTTCATGGTCTCGATACTGATTACTCCAGTATTTTTTATGGCTGGATACGGATGAAAAGTTTTAACAATTGCAGAACAAAATAAGTTCCAGCCTTCTGCGAGCAGTCACCTGTGTTTATCCATTTTTCTACTGAGTGATTGATTGAGCATTGATATGGCACTGTAAATACCAAAGGGAAACTTAAAGGAGGACACCCATATCAAAATAATTTTCCGTTATTTAATATTTTTTCTGTCTGAAAATTATCTATGGTGCCCACCGAGCCAATTTTGCGAAGTAAGAGCATCGTTCTGTTACCATATGCTTTCTTAATATGACGCAGGAGAGCTAGAGTTACCGGGTTTAGCCCTTGCGTCCAGAATTATCCCCCTTCCCCGATCAGCAGCGGCTTGTAGCAAAAACGATGACATCACTGAAGTTCCAGCAGCTACAGACACCTTTCACTGACAATGTACTATTCAGCGTTTAATCTGGTCATCCAAACTCAATCGTAAAGTTTGATAGTGTAAGCCAGATAAAGTATTCTGCATTTTTATAGCCTCATCATGATTTTGTTTGGCATATCTACTGTTCACAGAGGGATTAAAACATTCACACCAACATGCTGTCATCCGTCTGCAGAGCACAGACTAGACAGCTTGGTCATGTGGCTAGAACGTATTTGACGTAAGCATATGGCCGGCACGCGAGCAGTGGGTGTAACAATTCGGACTTTGGATAATGTAACCTTGTGGGTTGTCTGGGTCCGGCAGAGGCGTTATATTATATCATTATGACAGACGCTTGAAAGACTGTTATATTGGAATAACATGGTATGGTATGAATATATATGCCACTATCAATACACTTCTACGAAATTCAAACAACCTAATTGAATGTTTGTAGACCAACCTTTGCTGGATGAAAACAAAAGTATAAAGTCACAAAATACGTGATGGAAAAAACTGTTCTGGTAACTGTTATGACTGTTCTGTTCTGTTATCTAGACTTGGAGAAAAGTTATCCATGCTAAGAAAATATCGGGAAATTAGCCGAGACCACACTTCTTCAGTCGTGCTAAAGGAGGTTTTGTTGAGAGTTATATATAAAGGATTTGTTCTACTTGTTATCTGAGATATAAATTATCGTAACCGACCAGCAAAGAATTAACCCATTATAGTCTAGTGTTTGTGAATGTCTCAAGTAGTAGTGACGGAGTGCTCACTGTGAGCATGTTATTATCCTCAGTGTATGGGCTGGTTCATCCGTTATCATTACCCTCAGGGGAGAGTGGCCACTCACGCGCAAATTGTCTGTGGGACACAGAGAGGATGAGTGAGTGCATGGGTCTGATGGTGTGTGTGTGTGTGTGTGTGTTTATGTGTGTGAGATGGAGATGGAGAGAGAGAGAGAGAGAGAGAGAGAGAGAGAGAGAGAGAGAGAGAGAGAGAGATGGAGGAGAAAAGGGGGAAGGGGTTGTAAAATCTGTATTAATGAAATTAACCTGTCCGAAAAATCTGTAAAAAGCTATCCACGTGGCTAAACTAGCCCGGCCGAGACCCCTAAATGGCTAGAATAGGCCAGCACCGCCCACTTTATGCTATGGAGCCTAAGTCTGAGACCATAGCATATAATGGATGGTTTGTTCTAGCTGACTGATTCGGAAAGATGAACTAGACCATAAATTTGTGAGTTGATGTCTGCTGTATGTGTGAAATGAAATTAGTTCGGAGATTGAGGAATTATCAAGCGTATGGACACAGACAAACGTAAAATAGAATTACTACTTTTTACATTTTCTCAGTGCCCGATTAAATTTGGCGATGCCCCAGGCTACCGAAAACGTGGAGGTCACTTGTTCAAAAGATAATATGCAAATGAGTGTCTCAAAGATGCATAATAAATGGGTTTCCACAAGAATGTAATCCCCTTTATTTGAAGACATTGCATTTAAAGTGGAAATTACAAGATGATTAAATCTGTGACCGGTATCGTGTTCCATATCTACACTTTTGTTTTTCTCATTGTGCACGGTATTCAATTGTGGGAAACCATCCGTGCCAGATTTAGTGAGATTTCCTTTTCAACCCATTAAGTGCATTATTTGATATCTGCTATCAATACTTTTTAAATTCGATTGCATGAAGAAATTTCAAAATTTTAGAAAAAAAAAAAGAAATTTTGGTTTTGAAATTTAATAGGTACGAAGGGATTATGAGGCTCTAGACTGCAGCTTATTATATAAATCTGACACTGTATTAGGTATGTATTTATAGCTTTAAGAGGTGTAAAAAGTAAACTGTGTGAGTTAAATGTGTGGGTGGCATGTGTGCATGTGTGAGCCTGTGTCTGTACGTCTGTGTCTTTGTGAATGGATATTATGAGTTCAGTTGAGTGTCACCTGTATGATATTACAATATAATTCTGCTTTTTCACCCATATAAATTCAGCGAAGTTTCAGTGGCCTTAACGTTATTCATATGACTCTAGGAGCCCTTACATATTTTACAGACTATTATACTAACAGCCAGAAAGACAGAAGACCACAATATCTATTCATTGTCTCAAACAGTATCAATTATAACGATGAAGAAAAAAAAAACGTTTATTTTGACCCACTCCCATTCTTCCCGTCACCCGATCCTTTTTATTTCTCTTACGATCTTGTTATCCCTACGATACCCCATTCATCATTCCTCAAGAATCTTGTTTTCCTGACATCAGCCATTGCTTTTATAAGCCAGTCGTTTTGTACCACAAACTTTGAAAATATATAGTTTTATATTTTTTCAAAGGGCTCAGCTTCTTTGTGAATTCTAGGCATTCCAGTGATACAGCCCATTTAATACTGTATATTTGTAATTATCATCGAGATATAAATCGGAAATTAGAGTAGATAAGAAAATGAATGAATGAATGAATGAATGAATGAATGAATGAATGAATGAATGAATGAATGAATGAATGAATGAATGAATGAATGAATGAATGAATATACATGAGTGAATCCGAGCGTTCAGTATGGAACTAAAGTGTGCCAAATGACTTTGTTTCCACAGATAAATGTTCACATATTAGTTTTGCCACGATGAGGCAATGAATCACTACTCTCCCCGCCAATCAAGATGGAAACCTTACGCTGCCACTATCAAAATTGCCACTATCAACAGCAAGAACCTCAAGGACAACAGCAACTACAACATCATCGACAACAACAACAACGTCGACGGCAAATACATCAGGGATAGCAGGAATCAGTGCCGCGCCAACGCAGATATTTCTTCTTGCGTTGAGAGAAACTCGAACTCCAAACGTATCTCTAAAATTCCTTCTGAGAATTGTTGCGGCCCCTTGCAGACGACTAAACGTGAAGTTAGCTACATACGTGGACACAGTAACCCGCTGCAACGGCAGCATCATCTGCACTCTCACATCATCCGCGGCCACCAATACTACCACCACCACCACCTGGGTGTGGTTGGCGGTTTCACCCCTTACGGTTCCGATCTCTTCTCCGCAAGTTCCGTAGACTTCTTGCTGATCTACGTAGCTTTCTTCCTCTTCACCTTCCACGCCTTTGTTCTGCTGATCACCGCCTCCCTTGCTGGCGTGGTAGGGATGGGCAACGAGGGGAGTGCGCCATCCTCGGAAGAAAGCACCCCTATCTCGGAGTACCCGTCTATGTACTCCATCCATTCCAGAGTCAGGTCATCAGTGGAGAGCACTAGAGCACCGTCCCCAATGGAGGCGCCAGAGCCGGATCTGAGTCACCTCACGCCCGAGGAGATCGCCCAGATACGGAGTGTGATGGAGAGGGCGAGAAACATGCAGGCAGAGGAGTCCACCAGGGCTAGGTGAGTACTGGAATAAAGCAAAAGTCTGTCTGTCTGTCTGTCTGTCTGTCTGTGCGTGCGTGCTTACAGAACACGCAGAGTTACGCTTGTGATGCGCTCCTCGATCACCTTCCAAGACGTCCAACTGAGAGTCTAAAAATTAATTCGAACGCATCTGCCACAAGTTTTAAAAGCATCCCTTGAAGTCTGTCATCCTGTGAAGCACAATTTAAATTTGGCCTGTATGTCTTCTGTAGTCTCAGATCTCTATCCCTTTAGCTGAATTTTCATCTTTGGGAGGTGGAAGAAGTCACCCGTAGCAAAGACCGGCAAGTATGAATGGTGTGGGACATCGAACATTGTCTAAGGCGAAACACCGCTAAACCCGGACGTGTTAGTGCCTTACTTGCCAACCCCCAGTTGGACAACTTCGAAGGTGATAGGGGAACGTAATAAACTACCTAGAATATGTCTACGAGCTTTTGTACACAGAGTCCGAGGACTTTTGGATCGTACCACGTACATCTTTATTGTGCCGTCAGCCGTCACACAGGATCGCACTGTGTTACGCCATTCGTCTCGCTTCTGTGCAGTCCTCTCTTTTTCTCTGAAGTTGTCGAATCCAATCTCTCTGGCCTCTCTCTGCTGTGTTTTTTTAAAGCATTTCTCGTGGGAGACCTCTTTTCCTTTTCACCAACATTCCCCACTGAAGGTCAAAAGGATAGGGGGATCTTTAGAATTAATCCATCCCGGAAAAGGCCAAAGTTCAGTGATAGAATGCTTAACACAGGAGTAACAATAGCAACAAATTACGCCTACGTCTACAAGTGGGGGCGTATGCCACAAATTAGATTATATGATTTTTTTTTGCCATCATTTTGCTTAGAATTTGAAGTTGGTATTAGGACAGATATTAAAAATCACGTTGGGGCTCAAGATCTTAAAGTGTTAACCGTTTTATCAGGAATTAAGCTTCTTAATGCTAGTAAACAGATTGCCTGCGGTCGTTTTTCTCCCAACTCTGTTGTTGTTGTTGTTGATGATGATGATGGTAATGTTGTTGTTGTTGTTGTTTTTGTTGTTGTTGTTGTTGTTGTTGTTGTTGTTGTTGAATGCAACGTTAAATCTTGAAACAGACAAAATGGTGTGAAGGTTGTCGAGGCTTTGCGAAAACTTGAGTTTATGTTATGTAAAAAAAATGCTTGTTCATAAAGTTTATTGAATTATTGCAGTTAAATTTTTCAATTCTTAATTCCTTCGCTTTTATTTGAATCAGTAAAGATGAACAAGTAACAACATAATAGATGAAAGACTCCAAGCAGTTTGTAATAATGTTATGGGCAAAATGACACTGGTTTTTCAAAAGATCTCATTCACAGCGGAAATTCGTTTATGTTGCGTCAAACAGTACACTGCAGAGAGGTAATGAAAGCAACAGATACAACCATACTATAATAGTATAATCCCTTGGTTTTTTTCTCCCTTAAGCCATGTATAATGCACTCCCATGTGTTAACCGGGCATGTGGACACAGATATGAAAAACGCATACAATCGAACGCTTGCATACGCAGACATAGTAGTCTATGTGTATCATCAAGTAGGCCTTACGCCATTACAAGACATCAGCTTATCACTGTTAGGTCTGAAAGAGTGTCGTTATAGTGTAGAACTCATCACAGTTTGGATGCTTATCTACAAAAAGTCCTCAAGAATTCGTAATTTGGGCATTCGAGATTCCCTGTCAGGGTGATCTGAGGTTCATTCATAGCCTACGTATGATGTACATATTCATCTACATCATTACTATTTGTTACAAACATCTCTTAGACGCACCGATACGTCGCAAAGGTAACATTCCCACCTCCATTTAACGTTTCCGTACGTCATCTATACGTCCTATATAATAAATTATTTCCACATACAATAAACCCATGGTCATTTGATAACATCTGTGAACATATGTATAATCCTTACATTAGTTAACGCACTGCGGTGACCACGGAAAACTCCCAAAACATTAGTAGTGATCACTGCAGTTAACGCATGCGTTAACTAAGGTATGGATTTTGCATACGGCCACGGCACTTGAAACTCATGACCTAGGGTAATGGGTTGAAAGTAATTACAGTTATGCTCACAGCTGGTTAAAACGAGGGATATGACTGTAGTGGAACTGCTCCACCTCTTTTTCGTGTCTGGTTCAGTAAAAGATTTCACATTACCTGCAGCTTTCTTATCGAACATTCTCTGTGACTTGTGTGCAGTTGAGACATGCTTTGCTCGAGGCCACAATCGATTTAAACGACATACAGCTTTGTCTCGCAGCTAAACACTGACTGTACATGATGAACTTATTATCTATTGATTGTTGGTTGTGAGATTCGCTGGAAACAGACCTTCGAAGGTTCGAATCTAGTGTGTATTCCCCCTTCCTTTGACAGAGTATTGGAATGTTTAGAGATTCGGATTCCAATGTTCCTTACCCCTTTTGATGTTTAACTGCCACGATTTTGAGCATGTACTGGGTCGTCTTTGTAAGTTCTTGTCGTAGGATGCGGTGATTGCTGGCGGGTGTTACCCGGTGCAGCAACATTCTATTCCATCTCTTCTTTCATCTCACTGTCATTTTGTCTTGATTGCAATTTTCAGTGCCGGTTTTCATGACGCTGCTAATGGTTATAGATCTATAACTCGTTTTGCCATTGTTTTACTAATAGGGCTATAAAAAAACTGACGAAGCTGCCATTTGACCCTGAATTTTTAGTTACCATCCAGCCTATGTTATAAATTAAGTCATTTTGTGCCTCAAATTTTAAGAGTAACAAAATCCTAGCAAGCCTATTAACAGTTTTAGGTAGGCTGCTTTTTGGTAAATACACTCTAAAGTGTCTTAAGAAAATGTGGTTCCAGACAAGGTAAAGTAAAATGACTTCGGTTGGTCAAAATATCCAGATTAGTCACCTGCATGGGACTTTATTTGTAGGTGCAGAGCATGTGAAAGATGGGAAAGAGGAAGGTTCAGTGTGCTCCCTTAGTATCAAAATTATAGGGTCTAATATCGAAGTCAGAGGTGTAGAATCTAATATTGAAATCAGAATTGTGGGACCCACTGCCGAAAGGAGATGGGGCCCACTGCCGAAAGGAGATGGGGCCCACAACCGAAAGGAGAATTATACCGAAATGAGAATTACAAGCCTTTAACCTTATGCTCCGTGAACTTATTCACTAACACATCTTGCTTGGAGTTCCCAGTCGATTACACTGGCGATGGCGCGTCCTGAAGTAAAGTCTTCACAGTTCTTGAGACGTTAAGGTCGCTGTCATCACAGCTTTCAATGGCCGTGCCAAAATATCTTTTCAGCTTCTTGTATTCTTAAAGGGATAAAAAAAAAAAACAGAAGAGAAGCTTGTCAGTTCGTTCAAATGGAATGTCATGCAGCATTGATCAGGCTTGTGTCGAGATTTTTTTTCGCAGTTTATGAGTTTGATGTCAGTCCCGTGACGCTCTGGCGGATGTCGGTCATCTGGAGCTTAAGCATAAGCATAAGCGACTTTTCCCCTCTTCCTCCTGCTTCTCCTGCTGTGAAAATATTTTTTTTGCACTCAAATCAATGTTAATTTACGGAGGGGGTGGCAGCTAAAAGTTGTCAAGTTTTTAATGAATGCCTAAAAACAGAGTGTGTCATCGACTGGAGTTTTATTTATCCTTACAATAACAACAACTGAAAAAAAAGAGTTACTAAAAAGAAAGTTGATGCACAACGTTGTTAGTTTCTCATTTCACACAAAAGCACGACTATGATCTTTTTTTTAAACTATGATTTTCTTGCGGGAAGCAATTTATTCTATGCCATCATTCTGAATTGAATGAATCTTGGAACTGAAAGAAAAAAAAACTGGGAAAGAGGAATCGAACACAAACTAAGTGGAAGATTTGCGTCAGTAATATGGGGAAAATTTGCAATGACGTTACGTGACAATTTAAGGAGTAACGTCCCTCTCCGCCTTCCTGCACCTCTCTCTCTCTCTCTCTCTCTCTCTCTCTCTCTCTCTCTCTCTTTCTCTCTCTCTCTACCCCCCTCTCCAGTTGCCCCCCCCTTCTCCTTCGTCCCATCCCGTCCACTTCAAAGCCTGACATCATTTACGGTCCTCCGCTGCCCGCTTCCGTGTGACACCCATCGATTTCTCCCATCCAGCTTCTCTATCTCGTCCTCTACCCTACCCCCTTGCCCCCCTCCCCACCTCAAAATGACATGACCTGTGACACGCACCTTGCGTGAGGGAATCGGCATCGCGGATTATAGCGGGACGCTTGAGGCAATAATTATCAATCAATGCCAATCTAACTTGACCTTGAAAGCGGCGCTGCATTCACATTAAACGCTATCATCCGTTTCTACACGCAAAGAATGCTTAGAGCCTTTCAATTGTGCATCAGTTTGAATGAATTTAATACTGCATAAATGCCAAGTAAAAGGAGCTAATAGATTTATTAAAGAATACTTCGTGATTTCACTGTAGTCCACGAGAGAGTGGCGTAAGATGCGATTAAGTGATGCTGATTGTATTATGAAAAATGTTATTATTCATTCTGGAAAGACATATTTGTTCTTGCTTGCTTGCTTGCTTGCTTGCTTCCTTCCTTCCTTGCTTGCTTGCTTGTTTGCTTGCTTGCTTGTTTGCTCGCTTGCTTGCTTGCTTGGTATGTCGTACGTATGGTCTCCTAAAGCTGGCTGCCCTATTCGGAGACCTCTAAACAACCCAAAATATATTTCCCCTAGTCGAAGAGTACATGGAGTATACATGGAATAGGGAGGAAGGCCTTTTTTTTTCAAGATATAATATTAGAAATATTGGAATTTAAGAAACCCATTGTTTTCAGTTTCGGGTCTCTTAGACACCGTTACAGCAGGGGCAAACACATGCGCGAATGATGTTTTCTAGTGTTCCAATGCTCTAAAATTAAACTTTTGCGAATTAAATGGGAAATTCACATTCGATTCTAGTTTGAACGTGCGGTTTGATTGCAAAACTGTACATGTTATACGTGCATGCCCATGTCAGCCATAACTGTTCGCAGGAGATCCCAACTTGAACATTAATAGCTCTACCTTGAAAGGATGTTTTGATGTAGAATTTAGATTTCTCGCGAGCATATAGGAACGGGAAAAGTCGTAGGTGCCGAGGGGAGGGGGTGGAGAAGATATAAGTATTTGATGTCCTTAAGATCCTGGCACAGTGGGTGGGTCTTGGCATTCTCAATGACGTAGGCGGCACCTGCCATCCTTGACAATTTCCGTCCCTCCCCATAGAATTGAATGTAAATATCTCATCGGCCACGGTGGGAAGAAGAGAGAGATAGAGAGAGAGTAAGAAAAAGAGAGGAGCTGATTGCTTCCCTGAAATGGGACGTTGCAGTGATGCCCTCATCCCTCTAC
>JAWQUT010000040.1:467570-496894 GCA_033807755.1 Ellobium chinense | reverse complement strand
TTCTGTAGTGCGGTCACAAATGTTGGCAAGGAACCTTCACTCAGTAAGAAATCTGGCCTAGGATTTCCCATTTCACCCCATAGTTTGCAAGCAGTTAGTGCAAGGTGCGTATCATAATGTTATTTACTACTCGTCTCCACCACTTGCACCAATATTCTTCATTATGACTTCCGAGCTACTGAATTCTGCTCATTAAGGGGAGACACGGCCCTTTCTCAGAGGTTATACGGCACAGAACGTGGTGCGCAACTTACCAGAACAGTTTCCTTGAAATTTCCATGTAAAATTGCACAGCAGAGTGCTGAATTGGGCAGGTTTTTTTTTTCCTTTTAAGAAAAATGTTATTAAAGCAACTGTTATTTGCGATAGGACCAGTTATCTGACACTAGATTTCACTTATATTATATTATCTCTTAGATACCTCAGTGCATGTTTATATATGGGCTCTGTCTTGACACAAAAGCTACGTCATAGCTCTGCGTAATTCTGTGTTTAAACAGAACATGAAAAAAAAAACAACTTGTGTATAAACATGCAGGAAAGTACATTAGAGACATGGATGAAATCTGATATCAGACAGCTCATGCTGTCGTAAACAACAGTTGGTTATCAATCCTAATGGAGAGAAATGCACCACTGGTGTGCAGTTTTGCATAGAAACTTTAAAGTACTTGTGGTGGCGAGTTACGCACCATATTCCCTGCGTTACAACTTCTGGGAAAGGGCCGTGTCTCCCTTTAAACTGAGGAGGTTGTGATTTACATCGTTGCCTTAGTGTCCTGTGGCCTGTCTCCTCCTTGCCGTCAGTGGAATTAGATTCAATGGAACGGACAGAATTATTCATTGAGGGGATCTGTTGGTCAGTTCCGGTCCGGACAGTGTGACAGACAAGAACGGAAAGGAGAGAGAAGGGAAGGGAGGGATTGATTTCAATGAGGAAGAGATAGAACGTAAAAAAAAAACAACCAATGAAGAAAGAGAGAGAGAGAGAGAGAGAGAGAGAGAGAGAGAGAGAAAGAGAGAGAGAGAGAGAGAAAGTGATGAAGGTTAGAGGTTTTAATCCTGTGTGCTCTCATGCTGCATGTCTGCAGTCTGCAGCAAGGGTTGGCGTTTTGTTTCTGCATTAGAAATTCAGGTTCAGATGGTCGTTATTACAGCACTAGAGATGCTTCCAAACAGGAAGTTCCACAGGTTGTGAAGAGGACAATGAACATCAGCTGAATACATGGCTATGGTTACGGCAGCTTGGACCAGTGGTTATCGGCTCAGTTCTTGAGACGTGAAGTTAGTGACAACGTCCCAAAATCAGGCGTGACATTTACTGGGTATCTCCTCTTCCCCGGGCTGTGGGATTTTCTGTGTAATAAATTTTTTTACTGTCGGAACCAGAATCCTCTGAACATCTGCAACACTAACTTTATCGATATGAATATGCAAACACCATCCTTTTGTTTCAGACGTGCAACATTAACATGACGTGCATGCAACACCAACTTGAGTTGCAGATGAGATATGTAACACCAAGCGCTGTAAATATGCAACACCAACTTTCGTTGCAAATATGCAACATCAATTTAGTTGCGAGTATTTACAGTAATATGAGCTGCTGACGAGATGTGCAACACTAACTTTTGTTGCAGAATCATTTAGGACTGAAGAGGAAATGAAATACAGATTAAGCAGGGACAATAATGCACTTTTAAATTATTTTAAGATTTAAGGGTCATCTGTCCGAAGCACAGATGAAAAATGTTCAGTCAAAAATTAGCCAGTCAAGTACTAGGCACAGCTTGTAAACTGGGTGAATAAATTTGTGAGCAAGGGAATTCTTCCGAGAAGAACTGAAGTATGTGTTCAGTAAAAATCGCAAAATGATGAGGTATCCGAGTCAAGTGTTATTGCGTGTGGATCTGAGGGTGGACAAGACTTCTCGCACAAACCAGCTGTGAGCTTTTGTTGCTGATCAGAAATAATGGTTAATGTAGAGGCGGCAATAGTATAGCATCTGTGCTTCATGATTACTAAGGCAAGATGAATAAAATGCCATGAAGCTTGAGCAGCAAATAGACCATTCTTAATTTGTAAACTTCAATGAAGCTCACTTCCGGTGAGTTATCAAATTTTGCTTTCGAAACTAAGATTCATCAGCATCAGCAAATAAATGCGATTGTCAACAGACCATATCGAGTCATTTAATATTTATCGGACAATGGAAAAGATAGGGGAAGTAAGTGATCGCTGAAGTTGTGGCGTGCGATGATCGGGTGACCGTGCATGCATAATGGAGTGGTCCGTAATTTCCCTGCAAATTTGGCAGGGCAGTGCTTTGACTATCATCATCATCGTCATAATAATTTGCAGCAACCGCTGCTAGATTTTGTAGTATCACTATTATTATCATCACCATCATTGTGAGCAATATTGCAAGAGATAAAGACACACACCTTAGGTATTAGTGAATTAGTTTACTTTTAATCCAAATTTTGGGATCCGAAGGCCCCTTTGTCAGGGATGCAATCTTCGTCAACCGAATACAAAATTATTTTCTTAATGAGCGTAACAAACGAGCCCCTGTCACAAAATCACAAACATTCTTAATAAGCATAACAAGCGAGTCTGTATCATAAATGAAACGAATATTAAAGAAGCAAACACTAGAAATAAAACATGACTCGAACTCATAACAAACTGCATGTCAAGACAATTTTATATCCATTATAAAGCAACGAGAATCAGATAAGTAAACACAAAAACGGCAAACCCTTTAAAACAGCACTTTACATCTTTCATATTTAGAGACTTATCTTTGTATGTATCTATTAACACAATTAACAGTCTGGCGTACTGCATCCTGGAAAGTTTTGATTAAAATGACAGCTGTTGGATATTGTAAATTTACTGTTCCCCATAAGAATCTCGTGTCTGCAAGAGGTTTGGTAGCCATGGAAAGCGATCTAGAATTCTGGGATGGCCTGAATGGAAGTTATCTAAAGCATGTTAGAATGACCACAGGTCATAAGGACGACGGGAAAAAAAGAGCTGGGAAACTTCCAGCTTATAGTTGTGACACAGAATTGGAGATTTGCAGAATATATCTTTGAGGGAGTAAAAATTAGGATTGTACTATGTTCGTTGTGCTGTCATCTTTTGAAGGTCTATTTGATGGTCAGAATAATGTTGCTGTCTGTGAGTCAAGATATAAAATATTTTAAGACAGTCAAACCTTAGAGTATATGTTTTGCAGCTGGTCGACACATGGTTTATGTTGCTGGACAAGAATTAGGATACTGGGCTCAGATGTGATGTGGCTCTTAATATCGATCTGCTGTTGACTGAAATGAAAAAATATTTCTGTTCAAGAATTTAAGTTTATGCTCGAATGTTAGGTACTGGTGGATTTATTGTGTCTGAGAAATCTATAATCATGATATTCACGTAATTTTTCCATTTCATGGAAATGTCCTACCCCTCCCTTTTCCTTTCCCCGTCCCCTCTCCTCTTCCCTCCCCCACCCATTTTGATATCAACTCACAATAATTCAACATTTTGTTCTACTATACAAACATATGCTTTTATGCAATTTCATTATGTAGCCTCATGTCACATGGTTGCATTTAGTAATCATCGCGCATATATTCCAGTATATGCAGGTTCTAGAGCACAAGTGACTTCTTCGCAGTCGCATTAAAGCAAAACTGATATACAGTTTCCCTTTAAGTCGACAACATAATCAGGGAGCGCTTCTACTCTAGGGCCTCCATTCTCCCTACCACTTGGCACAGCTTTCATACAGAATTTAGTGCAAACATACAGTTCATTATTATCAGCATCATAAAACATTGAAGGCATTGATTTGTCTCAAACTCGTCCTTGCTCTTTCACCCATGCATGTATAATGTAATACACAGTGAGACATGGACGATTTAGAGAGCTTTTATTCTCAAGTTAGGATCTGTTACGAACCGTTATGTCAGAGTTGAGCATACGCATATGCCCATTTCCTCATGTTACGTTTATACTGCACATAAAATTCACTTATAGATAGTTCTAGTTGATAATGTGCAATAAGATCCGTAACACCAGAACATCCATATGCATATGCCTACTGCAGCCATAACCGTCAGTATGAAATCGTACCTTGGAAATAACTCTTTAAAAACTATAAAGATAAAAAGGATCAGAAACGTGTGCCCAGGGATTTATTATTTATAACAACCGTGTTACCTTCAAGTTGCACACCCAACAATATAACAGTTTACAACCTTTATCTGGGCATTTCATGAAATGCGTACCAAACGATGTTGTGACCAATACGTATTGGTTGTATTTGCCACTTATTGTCATGCACTCACGGTGGCATTTCATGGCCAGATAGTTTTGGCGTTCACAGGAAATCACAAAATTCAAATTAAACCATGCTGGATTGAACTATTTCTCTTCTTATAAGAAGACCGGAGATGAATTTTAGCGATTTCCATTTCACACCAACTGTGTATTTGATCTTGAAATAGGACCACAAGTGCATAGCGAGTTAAAAGGTTTACAGATCGATTTTCAACCTTTTTTTTTTCCTGGGTAGACTACTGAAGAGAAATTTTAAGCGTGCATTTACAATACACGGCTGACAAGACAGTCAATAGTTTAATAAAACTGCATTTCCCCCAGCAGTAGAGGGTTGCATTTGTACCCGGCATGCTATTCCTTCCGCCAAACAGCGTGCGTAAATTATTTCATTGGCAATATTCCAAGACATTCGTGCCTAGAGTTTGGTTCAGTTTAGGATTAGAGAAGGAAAAACACGCAGTAGAGCTCCCAGACAGTGGTGGTGTCCAGGGACTGTCCCAAATTAGACTATTTCCCTTAACTCTACTCCTAACCTGAAACCAAGATCTTATGCGGGAGTGTTCTGGAATGTAACCTATGCAATTTACCGAAGTTCAATGCAGTGCCGTGTGCAAAAACAAAACCCTCTATTACAGTCTTCAGGAACCAGACCTGGGACCCATAAAGGTGTTCTGAATGTTATTTGGAATCTTTTGTAGATGTCCCAGATGGGTCCGGAAAACTTGCTTGCTAGGTGTGTACCTTTGCGTTTTGGTAAGGGTATATTAGCGTTAGATGGACTGCTAAGAGCCATTTTAACTATACATTTTTTTGTAGACATAGTATTCATACTTCCAGCACTGCATGTGCATACAGTAAAGTGCATATATAATAGAAGCTTTTTTTTTTTTCAAGTTAGGATCTCTTTTACGGACCGTTAAAGATAGATAGGCATGGGCTTAAAGCATCTCCTAATATTGGGATCATATTGCACGTTACCTATGATATTATGTGAAATTAATTAGATCTATTCTAGTTTGTAACGTACGTTATGACCGTAACACCAGGAAATGCTATATGCCCTTGCCTACCTCTGCCATATTAGTCCGTTAAGATATCCGAATTTGAAAAAAATGGCCTGTGCAACAGTAAATGATCTGAAATGATTTGCAGTACAATTTCATGGTGCATTCAGTGAGCAGTAACATTTGCTAAGAACGTTTGAGTGGTATAGTAAGCATGGGNGGGGGGGGGAAGAATGTCTGCTAAAGGTACAGCGAAAGAAGCATCACATAAATACCATTTAAGAAATGTTAAAAAAAAACAACTGAAGTAGGATTGGGAGCTGAGGGGAAGGGTTATTTCACAGTACAAAGACCGTGTTTACGAAAACGGCAATGCCTATCCATTATAAATACTAAATTGTCGACAAATAAGCATGAAGCTAACGAAAACAGATAAAGGGAAGCATTTCGTTGCAAAGCAGAAAAAATTCAGTGTGCCAGTTACAAATGTGTTTATATATAGTTTAAAAGACTTGTGTTTATATAGTTTAAAGCCTAAATAATACAATAACACGGAGTATGCACTTCATAAAAGCTGTACATTGCATTTTTAGCATTTTTACCATCAATGATAATCTTTATAATCAGTTGTTGCTTGTTTATTACAGAGATCTATGCATCTTTCTTGTAAAATATCTTTGACTGTCCAAGTAACAAAAAAAAAATAAGCGCTAACTTTAATTATAGTTCCCAAAGGAACAAGAGGATGGAAATCAAGGCAAAGTAGCCTGCACAGCTTCATATAAGGTTGTGAATGTCTTCTCCTAAGACAAATAGTGAATTGGCACATAGGAAAAGTCATCAGTGTTGTTACCCTTTACTCTAAACATAAAACTCAACACATGTATAGCTCGAAATTTCAAAACAACTTCAAATTTAAATAAATTACAAATGAATCTACACAAAGCCAAAAAAAAACATTTAATTTGCACTTCTGTACCTCTCCCATAATAAGCAGTTTAGTGTTGCTGGCATAAAGCTGAATTTCCAGGCAGGGAGAACGATCAGTATGAAGGGGTTCGGTCTTTTTACAGAGCTAGTGTATTGAAAATCACAGGATTTCAACATATGCCCTACATGACTATAGAGTTTGCCGTCGGAGAACATCGCAATGCAACCATCTTTCCACGCCATGTATGAGCTTGTTTGATTTGAATTTTACGGTGCTTCAGCGGGATTACGGCTATATCGTGCTTTTCCGATTCAAACCGTGAATTATTGTATTTTCCACATCAACTTTGTGGTAACCGCAGCCACTAGGCCTACCCTACTCCAGTTCTTAACCAAAGAGCTTGTAACAAAAGCAGACCAAAAATATATTTTGTGTAACTGAGAAGATCAAATGTAGGCCTAATATGCGTTGTGAAAATACTATGCAAAACGATGATGGGAGGAAAGCGAGCAGACACCAGGCTATGAGCCAAGACGCAGAAGAACAGTTCTGGACGTCAGCCCAACAGGCATTTCTATTTATACAATTTTATACCGAATCGAAAATGGGGAGAAACGGGCCGAAAAGAGGACGACAGCAAGACAGCATGGCAGACGAATTTCTAAACATTTCTCTGCAAAGAGGTTGAAGGATAGATCTACTTGTGATGTACACGAGACGCCCAGATCGAAAGAGAAATACGATTTTTGCAGGAATTTTATTGTCAACATTACACACACTTTTAGTTGTTCAGGGGATATTTTGAAAATTAAGGGACATTAAACTTCAGTAACAGACGGCCTGCTATCAACACATGAAATCTTGTTTCTTGAAACAATATGTAACCATCATTGTAAAGTATATAAGTCGTGTGCTGTAATTTCTACAGTATTTATGCACGATGATAAGCGGACGTACCGAAAACTCGAAATTATGGACAGAATCAAATTCCAACCTCCACAGAAGTAAAAAACAAGCAGAAAAATAATTTACTCGCATTATAACTATTCATAAATACTCCCTCTCCTCAAAACTCCACCCCCTCTCCCCAAAAATTATACAAGTGAGGAATCGTGGATGTGAAAGATACTAACCAGAACTGTTAACCGTCATACTAATTTCAAATGCCTTTTGTAGCAAATGATTATTTTGTTTTTGACTTTCCCATGCCAGCATGACTAAGTTGTCCTAGCAGTATTTATGAAATTATTCAGACATGAATGACATTTCATAGGTCGTAAGTTACTAAACTGTCATCAGTACCAATCCTCGACAATATTTTAAGTTTTGTTTCGATACGATTTTAATTTTTAACGGGAAAAAAATTTATAAGAACACATTTTTGAAACAGTTCTAGAAAATTTAACTGGCATGAACATTTACAAAGGTTTTGAAGAAAACATTGCATTATAGTCCAGAAAGCCTTGACAACCAGCATAATAAAAAAAAATTGGGTCGTCCGTAAAGTCGATTCATATTAATTCTAAGCCAAACTTTGTGCGAAGGAACTGGTGCCTTCATGCTCATTACTAACTTGCAACATAGCAGATTCTCAGGAAATCTCTGTACTTTTTCTTCCAATTCTATAGCGTGAGCAGTACCAAGGTATTTATCAAAGCATCACAGATACAAAGTGCTGGTCGACATGCAAATTAGTGTTAATACCAGTGCAGAGAGTGTGATAGGAAAAGCGATTCTCCAATTTTCGGCAGTCTAAAACTGGATAATTGCGAGCTGGAGGGAAAATTTAAAAAAAAAAAATAAAGAGGCTTTACCATAGGATGTGCTGGATTCAGAATAGCATTACTCTTAACATTACTCTTGACCTTTTACCAGTTATTCATTTGACTTCTATAAATTTGAAGCGAAAATTAGGATAAAATGGGTTGTTTATGTGCTTTGAAAAATTACTGATTTTGAGCTGTAAGAGACGAACTTGATTGCGGAAAATCACTTTTGGCTATGTTTGCATGCGTGAGCTCCGTTTTTGTTGCAGATGTGAAAGGAAAGCCAGTTAGTCATGCAGTGAAGAAATCAGATACAAAGCCTTATATACTGTAATCCGTGTGTAAGTTGCTTTCCACGTAGTCAGATCAGTTCTGGTACGAACTGATAAAAAGGGGTACAAAACGTCATGATCTTAATTTTTGCAGTGTGTAGCAAGGCTATGGGAGCAAAAAAAAAGCTTAGATCCGATTTCTTCTTGAGTATAAAAATCGTAATTTTGTTTCTGTGATGTTGTGAATATGATACCTCAGTTCTATGTAGTTAGTGGCTTGGGAAATCCAAAGCTGTCAAGAACAGGCATGAAAAACAAGTGAGGCGACCAGTGACGCTTTTGACTGATGTAGTACTGAATGATAATGTTTCTGCAGATCCACAATTCATGGAACTATTTTGGTTAATTGCAACGCTTATTTTACTTTACCTTTATTCCCTCAGTTTTTATCCAATTTATGTTCTATAAGATATTTACGGACAGAAGGGCAAAACTTAGACGTTTTGTCGGAAATTGGAATCCCTGATCACTGTATAGTCCATGAATGGTCATTCTTTTCAGTGGATCTTTTCATAATACTCCCAGGATAACAGAAAGGCGCTGTTGTAGAAAAATCAAGTGGATATTTCCACGAATTATGGCCAGCCCACTTTAACAGTTTAACGGCATGCAGTAGAGTACTTTATTTCAGTGTACGAGGTTGAAAAATGAAGTCTGTCCCTGTATTATTATTTTCTTCCCATAATTCCATTATGCTGTGCTATTCCATGTTTTTCAGTGTAGAGAAGCCAATTCTCTTGGAACGAATACAACTATTTTTATTCTTTAATATCTGTTCTCCGTTTTGTGAAGTTCAAAATTCGGGCGCAAACCTTTAAATCCCAGGTATGGTGTGTTATTGACCTAATGAAATACTGAGTTGTTTTCTTTATTAAGATTGAGGAGCAGATAGGACGGTTAAATTGAGGCCAGTGAAGTTCAAAACAAACTGGGAAATAGTATGAAATGGAGAGTGGAACTATAGTGCCAAGCCAAAGACGAGATAGACGGAGCTGAAAAGCTGCCAAGAAAATGTGCAAAGGCGTTTTATTAAAAGAGCTCAGTTTAAGGAAAAAAAGACGATCCGGAAAGGACATTGAAATGAAAGGATACAGTAGAACGAATTGCTCGAAAGTCTAAGATGTTCTATCGTAGAACAGACTGTCGAAGACTGTTGGTTTGACTGCGCAGGTCAGATTAAATGTTTTGCTCTTGTTTGCAAGCCAAACTCCAGTAAACTGATTAATATCGAGTTAAAATACATCAAGACAAGACGCAGTACTGGAAACAGGAATAAGTAATATTTTGCAGGAATCAAAATTTTCCTGCATAATGCAGAATGTCACTGGGATACAAAATCTTAACACCATATTACAGTAAATCTTAAACTACACAGTTGTGAACATGCCTGCCATTCGTCACCAGCTCCGGATTTCTTGATGCTTTGGCCGTCGTAGTGTATTCTCTATGTTGGCTCAGGAATCTGCGGTTGTAGGCCTTGTGGCAACCTGGAAGACGTTTCGGTACCCTTCAGAAGTTGCCAGGCTCGTTCACGTCTATGGAATTCTGGCTAGTTCATTTTGGCATTCATTCAGGTGTTCTATTGGCATTCGTCTGCCTGCAGGATGGGGATAAAGATAATACTGCATAAGAAATAGTACACTTATTTATATAGGCTCAGGCAAAATTAATGTAGAATATCCAACTATTGTAGAATGTTTTAGTGTTGTTTCTCTAATTGCAATAATCCATCTTCACAAATGTATTGACATTCGTTCTCAGTGCATTGCAAAAGCGAAGGGCAACACGCTTGAACTTGGCATTTCTCCCACCTTGCAAGCGCAAAGGGCAACATGCTTGAAATTGGCATTTCTTCCAATGATGAGACGTATGACCTATCAGAATTATCAGGAAGTGGATCAGATTGGGATGAAATAGATCAGATTGGGATGAAATAAAGTGACTATTGTGTTGTGGTTTTCATCAGACATTTACGACCGTTTATAATCCGCTGTCATGTGCTTCATGATACTGATGCAATGAAAGAAAAATTGGGTCACCCGACCGGCAGAGCTGCGATGAATTGTAGGATGTTTTTTTTTTCACGCAATTGATATTAAGGTGAAATATCGTACACTCACCTGTGCAAAATTGACTTGAGCATGAAGCGGAGTTCGGTGCCAAGTTGATATTCTGCATATCCTCTTTCTGCTTCATGAGGACGTCATCTCTGTCCAAGTCTGAAAGGAAGATTCCGGAGGCAGCATTCTCTCGCGAGGCGTCCGTCTGCCTGCAGGGTTTAATGAATACAAGATCTAGTAAATCTTGACGTAATCTAGATTTAACACGGTGCGTTTACATAGATTTACTTGAATTGCTTGTTTTTCTTTCCCATTTAAATATTTTGCCAAGCTACATGAACACTGACATTGTGTGGCCAAGGCAAGAGTAAATCATTGAATGATCTCTGACGCGGCATGACGCTGCTGGTCATATTTACCGAAGTTGTCAAAAACCGAATCGTAGTTGCAGTTTGAGAGATAATTTTCGGTATTAACTCTATATTTTAACCGGTTTTACAAGAGTACATTTATCAACAGTTCTTTATGAAAGACAGTATTCAGATACATTGAAAGTTGCAAAAATTAGGAACAAAGAAAGCTTAGTTAACTTGTAAGGCAAAGAATATTATGCAAGAAGTGAGGGTTGTTTTTCATCTATTTGATCTATTTAATATAACAAAAAATAATGTAGGTCCTCATCATACACTCACCTGTTGAAAGTGGACTGGACCCTTAAGCTGGAGTTCCCTCCCAGGTTGGCATTCTGTAGTCCCCTCTTTCATGCCAATATTGCCGGTGTACTTGGTGGCTGTTTCTCATACTGACGTCACCTCTTTCCAAATCCGAAGATTCCGTTTGGCTCTGGGTGGCATCAGCTCTTTCCTCACTAAGCGTCAGTCTGCCTGTAGTTTAGGGTTAAAAACATTTACACGATCTATTTAAATCTTGGCTAAATTTTCATTCGACCAGGTGCACCTATACAAATTTGAAGATCTGCTTTTTTTTTTCTTTGCATACGAGTTATTTTGCCAAGCTACACAAACCCCCATCCCACCCCCATCCCACTGACAGTGTATAGCCAAGGTATGCAAGATGATAATATGCCTTGCAGAAATGCATTTCTGAACACTGAAGCAGCACGTTTCGGTTTTTTTTAATTCATCTATTTTATATATTCAACATCACAGAAAATTGAGGCCCTCATCAAACACTCACCTGTGCAAGGTTGCCCGAGTATGAAGCTGGAGCTCAGAGTTCATGTTCAGTTATCCCCTCCTTGTCCTAGTCTGGTAAATGCCTGTTTCTTATGACGTCCTCAATCCAAGATCAAAGATTCCGATTGGCACAGCGTGGCCATGCAGGTGTTCCTTATGAGATGTCCATCAGCCTGGAATATTTAAAAAATATATTTAAACCTTGGTTAAATTGTAATATGACCGGAATCGCCTAGCCTAATGTGCTTTTAACATTTTTCTTGTTTTTTTCATTGGAATGTTATTTTGCCACTTGAAGTGCAAAGAATCTGTGAAAGGAAGGTTTTTTTTATAATACTGTTTTCATGCACATGTAGATCTATTATTTAGCATTGCAGACAACCATGTTTACTACTATGCACTCACCTGTTTACATCTGGCTTGAGCACAACGCTGAGTTCCTTCCCTAGTTGATATCCTTTTGGTTCTTTTTTGGTGTCTGTCTGGCAGATGTCTTCTGGTTTCTAATAGATGTCAGATGCGTCCAAGTTCGGGGGTTCTAATTGATTTTACGTGATGTGATGTGCAGGCTTCCTTCACCGTCCACCTGCCTGTTGGATAAAAAAAAGTCCAGATTAGAATCTTGTCAGATACTTCTCTGCAAGTATACTTAAATGTTTTGAGTAAATTTATGTTGTTCTGCATTTGAATAGTATCTGCGAAACCACTAACTTTTGCATCCACAGTGCATAGTATAAACTGTCAAAACAACACGTTCAAAAGACATAGCTAACTGCATGTAGTGCGATGTGACGCTTCTACACACGTTACTGACGTTTTTCATAAAATGAATTTTGAGTAACTTATCACTTATTCAAATGGCAAAATCAAGTACATAAATTTTATGTTTTGCAATCGATATAACCTGATAACAGAAGGACCTACAGCAGTTGGGTGAAAGCACTCTTCAATGTAATTTTCGGTTATTCATTTTGCAACAGTGTAATCTGATGATCCTTCAGATGTAGCTAAGCGTGAAGAAATAGTGGAGAATGCTGATTCAGATCTAAATTTGGTTCAATTAATTGCACTAGAACAGCGTGTTTCACTAGCACAGAAAAGGGAATGTAGATTGTCATACTACACCTGAAACAACTCGACTTAGTTTAGGCTCGCAGCTTGCAGCTCCAATTCCGTCCTGAGGTGGTAATTCCAGTTCCGTCAGTTCTGTTCAAAGGTTGCAACTCCAGTTCTGTCCCGAGATGACAGTTCCAGTTCGGTCCTGAAGTTTGCAACTCCAGTTCCGTCAGTTCTGTCCCGAAGTTGGCAGCTCCAGTTCCGTTCTGAGGTCCGGTCCAGTTCCGTCCCGAGTTGCCAGCTCCAGTTCCGTCCCGGAGTTCGCAATTCCAGTTCTGTCCCAAGGTTGGCAGCTCCAATTCTGTCCCGAGGTGGCAGGTCCATCTCAGTCCCAAAGCTGGCAGGTGGTGTTCGGGTGAGATTTCCGTATCTGACACGTTATAAGTTCAGCTGATACGTGGTTTGAAGGGAAACACGAATATAGTATCTCTTAGCAATCATTCTGCGCCATGGGGAGATTGAACCGGTGAATTTGACATTAGGGTTTAGAGTACTGTTGTTGGGCTAAGCTTGGGGCAATGGATAGGGGTTGGGAAGGATTACAGTCAGGGTTGGAGCTAGGTCTACGAGTAAGGATACAGAAGTCAAGGGAAGAGGTGAAGACGGAGATTTCGGGTTAGACATGCTGTTAATGACATGCTGTTGGTGACATGCTGTTAATGACATGCTGTTGGTGACATGCTGTTAGTGTTAGAATAGGGATGGTGCAGCTGGTCAGGAGTATGTCGCTGGGGTCAGTAGGGAGACGAGAATGGGAGGGCAGCCTCGTCGGGGGATGGGTGGGAAAGGTCGCAGTTCAACGGGGGGAGGGGCGGAGGGTAAAAACTGGGGCAGGAAAACTAGGGGTGCCAAATCACCTCTAAGCACAAGAAACATTTAGGCTATGTCAGATATGGAAATCCACCCGCGTGTTCAGGCTTGGAACTACTGGACACGTTGCAATCGTCTGTGGAAATGAAAACAATGAAATTCAGGAGTTACTGATTTATGGAATGAATGTTAGAGAATAATGGCTCTCAAGGCTCCAGAAGATTTGATAGTTCGAGTAGCGTGTTGACATTTTTACAGTGATTACATGAGGTGTTGCTTCTGGTTTCGGAGTCGCTTTAATGTTTGATCATGTTTGCTATTTCTGTTATCTTCTGATTTATTTTCTCTATAGCGAGGTCATATTTCCAATCAGTGCGTTTACACTGCTTTTACATGAATTTTTAAGTACCGTTAGTAACTTTGATTTCTATTTTTGTAACCATTCTTTTTCATTTTGCCCTGACACGATTATAAATAGATGAAAAATCTTGCCGGTTGACGAAAAACTTAATTCCGATCACTGTCGACAAGGAGTAAGAAATATGGCCTTCTCTAACGACCGCACCGATTCCATGACTTGTCTACGACTAAATGAACTGTATCATCGGTGCTGTCGTTAGAGATAGCCAGAAATATTACCCATAACGGAAGGATTTCCATATGTGGTAACTCCTACAACTATGGTCAGTACCTTAATTCCAAATAACATACTAATACAGCCCTGACCCTAACCCTACCCTTCTAACCCTAACCCTACCCTTAACCCTAACACTAATGTCCATCGCGACAGGCAGGAGCATCAGTCGAAGCGAGCGTAAAGTAATTGGTAACTCCTTATGCCTTGTAACTTATCGCCAGTTACCACATATGGAAATCCTCCCCAAATAACATATGAAGCGCAATATGGAAATCGCCGGAATTTTAATAAATTAGTGGACAACCGCTTACTGTATAATACTGTATACGTATTCAAGAATGTCTTCCTGATTCATCCATGTGGACACGAACTCGAAATTTGGATATCTGAACTGATGTATAGAAAAGCATTCACTGTTAACTTGTTAAGACTGCAACCCTATATCTCAACAGTTTTATTTGTTCTGGAAACAGCTCTTAGTTTCTTCTGTGTTTTCGTAAATAAACACAGATGTTTAGGCCTAGCTTAGATTCACATAAACAAGGTAACATAACACACAGAGTCTCTTACCTGCTGGTATGAAGGACTTAGACGGGAGTCTTTTTCTTGTCTTTTGTCGATAGATGAATTTCAAAGGGTGATGATCACTCAACGAGTTTGTGGCTGGGAAATGACGCGATGGAATGCATTTACTCAGCTTTTATAGTGGACATTTTCCACGGTCTTGTTTTGGCTGGTTTTTAGTCGGCCTATCATGGCCTTGCCGTTTTCGGGGGTTTATTTTAATTAAAAAAAAAAATCTTCACCGGACTTTCGCCATTCTCATGTTTTCACACTGGTTGAACCAATTTATGAAAATAAGAAAGAAAGTAATTTGAATTGTGCTTCACCGTAAACTCAGTCGAATTTTGGTTCTGACAAGTACTTTTCACGTGCTTAGGCAAACAAACAACTGATTAGATCTCAGCAACGTTTGTTCTTTTTATTATTATTACTGTCTGCTCTTCAAGATTTTTTAAGACAGGACAAGGTCACCACCGACTTCTTGTTCCCCTCCATCCCCTCCCTCGTCCCCGTCCATCCCCCCACCCCCCACTCCCACTCCCACCCCAATCATCACCCGAAGAAAATAGAAAGTATTTAAAAACCATAAAAGATAAACCACATAGCAGATCTTCAGTTACTGACGTTGGAAGTAGCTTCATCGCTATCTTCATCTCTAGTAATAGATTATAATATGCATGTGCACAGCGACGCATACTGTTTTCACAAACTCCCATCTCCAGACGATAGGCCCATACTTTCAAGTTTATGAAATGTTCAAGTTTGTGGGTAAAAACTGTCGAAAATTAGGGACTATGGGCCAGAACATTACGCGATTTGCGGATATTGCGGGTCAATGGAGGTCCCGTAATGATGTCCCATTCTATTCGAATTTGCTCTTATTTAATAATAATTATAAGAAAGTCGTTTATGTCTCGGACTTCACACTATTATTACCCCAGCAGACCAGCTAAATTTAAGACTTTCTCAACTCCTTACAGGGCATACTGAGTCGCTGCCATTTACAGGTGCCGATCACTAGTATTTTCCATTGTCTATACCCAGATATTAAATTCAGAAATTACAGATGAGTGGACTGATATGAAAAAAATGTGTATGAAATGCTTTCGCACGGCAATAATTATAGCATGACCATGGCGGGAATCAAACCCACGACTTCAGATCTGGAGTTGAACGCCGTAACCATTCGACCACGCTGCTCCAAGCTGTTTGCACTTGTTGGTGCTAAGGAAGTCTGAAGGGTGGAAAGGTGGGCAGGACCCATCTGTGGTAGTTAGGTATGGTGTAAGTTGGGATGTTGCAATGGAAACTTCTTGAAGCCTCAGGCGGCAAGATTCAATTCAATTTAAATTTAATATTTATTGTAGGCCGCTTTGGCCTATCCCAACGCATATATACAAAACATGTATGAGAAGAATACGTATATTATAAGGAAGAAAACACTTCAAAAAGGCGCTAAGCACGCTTATTTTGTCTTTTCAACTCCCTCTTCTCTGTCACGCTTTTCTATCTTGTACTCACACTTATCCAATACAAATATTATATTATACCTTTTTCATCTGAACTTTCTCATTTACCCTTCGTTCTGCCTCCTACCCCCCCNTGCTTTTCCCCTCTCTCACCCACATACACTCCCCCATTCGTGCACATACAGAAGGGCAGAAAGAAAGAAACACACACACACACACACACACACACACACACACACACACACACACACACACACACACACACACACACACACACACACACACACACACACNACACACACGCACGCGCACACACACACACACACACACACACATACATATATACACACACACACAGACACACACACATGCGCTCGCGCGCACACACACACAAACTCTTTACAGAGGAGGAAAAGCAGAGCGAACAGATAAAACTAGAAGGAAAAGGTTGCTGAAGCCTTTTTAAGTTTCTTAATTGGGATAGGAGTGATTGATGAGCTGGAATTGCGATTGATGTCATAATTTTTAGGTTTGGCCTTAAGTCAGGATATTCTTTTTTGGAACTGTTCCTTCCTCCTCCACCCCCACCCCCTCCCTCCAACCCAAGGTTTGTGGAATTGAGCGCAAATCATTTTGCATTTTCCCCTCATTTTATAGAATAAATCTAAAGTTGAGGCATTCATTTCAGTGTGTGTGTGTGGCCTTGTGTTCGGACCAATGGCCTAAAAGTCGTAGTAAGGCTTTCCAGAAATCCATTCATTGTCATTTATAGCTTGAAATCGAAACGGAATGAGTAAATCTAAAGATAAAAAGGAATTTTGGAATTATTGTAAAACATATAAACCATGTGACCATTTGAAAAGTGGAGACTTCCTCAGATTCGTTGACTTTTTTAAAACGTTAAATATAAAGGAATTATCCACAGCTGAGCAAACTAATGAATCTGATCTAAGCGCAGATGTATTACCCACCGACAACGAAGAACTGGACTGTGTCATTGGGGAAGCAGAAATAAGAAATGCAATTAANGTAACCCGGTTAGCTTTTGTGCCATTTATGTTTAGACTTGTCATTAATCATCGAGTGTGTGTCCTCTTGTTTAATGCTTTTTTGTACTATAAATGTACCATAAGCTGTTCAATAAACTTGTTAAACTTGTTGGAAACCTTTATTTGAAGAATCACTTTCATGAAGTCAGTGAATGCTTCAAACTACTTAATACTTGGAGAATCACTTTCATGAGGTTAGTGAATGCTGCAAATTACTTAAGACTTGAAGAATCACTTTCATGAAGTCGGTGAATGCTGCAAATTACTTAAGACTTAATGATTGTGGGGCTTTCTGCAGTGACCATGACTTCTTGTATTGACCGTAGCAAAAAAATATTGGTTGAGAGAGGCAAATCGAATTAGACTATGGGGACTTTTAGACGCACTTTTATTGCAGCTTTGCCTCAGTTTTAAGAAACAGCCAGTCTATATTTAACTGTCGGGGCCACAGATTTACTCAGACGGTCTGACGTCATTAATTCCTGCCACGTCAGAGCGTGGGAGGGAATAACCCACAGCTGCCTGTATTAACTTTGACTGGGTCAGGCACGCTAGTGCAGGGAAGGAAACCATTTTCGCTGCGGTTGTAAAACACGTCGGTGTTGTGAGAAAAAGAAGGAAGCATGAAGACTGATGAAATGAGGAAGATATTACAGGAGATTGAGAGAATGTGGAGGGTGGGGAGGGGGAGTGGTATGGCGGCAGTGAAAATTAAATAATCTGACGTGGGAAGGCGAGAGAAGGGTGGGGGAAATGAGAGGCGAGTGAGTAGACAGCTGGCTTCCTAATAGATATCGGAAGAGAACTTTTAGGCAAGTTAAAAGGGTATAGATAGACAGAAGGTAGGAAGAGAGACTGAAAGATACAGATGAGAGAAGGAAAGAAAGTGAGTAGCAAAAATGAAAGAAAGAAAAGAAAGAAAGAATGAAAGAAAGAAAGAAAGAAAAAGAAAGAAAGAAAGAAAAGAAAGAAAGAAAGATGAAGACCGAAGCAAGAAAAGGAAAGCAGAAAAGAAAGAAAAAAACTTGGAAACATTAGCTCCTCAATTACTGTGAGAGTAAAGCTAATGAAGCACAAAGCAGTTTATGGTTACGAGCTACGCATGGAATATCACTGTGTTTTCCCAAGCTGTTCCTGGCTCATTATTCTCATTTTACAGTTTCTCATACTCTGGCGGGACAAATACGGGAACGGTAAACTCAAGATCACATTACAATTATCCTAAACTAATGAACCAATTGTGTTTTTAACCATTTACCGATAGCATGTATAAAGGGTAATAATAATGCGGTTTATAAGTTTTGTTTCCAGGCTAATGCAAGATTATGTAATTTCACACCATATGCCTAATATTGGCGATATGGGCGTGAAACTTGGATCATTAGTAAACAAATATACGCGGCTAGTATATGTCCGAAAGCCATAGAAATGTGGTTCTTAAGAAGAATGCTCAAAATATCACGGACAGAGAAGAAACGGAAACAAAAATGCAAAGGTTTTGAAGAAAGCAAAATCATGAAAGGATGTTGGTTACAACAGTGAGAGAGAAGATAAGCAAAATTCATTGGATATATAATGAGAAGACAAAAGCTTAAGTATTTGGTAACGATTTTAAAACTAAATGGTGAACGAGGCAGAGGAAGACAAGGAAAGAAAATAGTGGATGGATTAGCAAGTTGGATGGGTGCACAGAGAACTAGGGAAAAGTTGAGTGGACAACAGACAGACAGAAGTGGAGGCCCATTATCGCCTACGCCAGTTAGATGGTACTTAAAGAAGATATTGGTGAGCGGGCTATTTATGTGTGTGTTGATTATAACTGGCAGAGACGAATTCAGACACTCTTGCCAAGGGTGAGTGTGTGTTGGAGGGGGGAGGGGGGGGAGGAAGGAGAAATGGGAGGGGGAGATCCAGCGAGGTAGTTACGACTCTGCCCTTGAACATAGAATGTTCCTTGGCTTTCAGTGATTTGCTCCATAGGAAGATTTTTCTTGCATTCTCGTTTCGCTGCCGGTGATAATTACGATCTGCTATTAACCTTTCTCCATCTGTTGAAGTCTATCTATCAGAATAATATCTGTCGCCTTTCCTTCTCTTTAACTCCCTTAAGTTTTGCCCTCATTCGATACTTTACTCCGAGATGACTTCAGTTTTGACCGGTTACCTTTGCGCGTCCATAGTTCTCGTCACTTTCCTGGTTTTAACAGCTTCAGTTACGATATCTATTAGTCTATATCCATTACAACTTGGAAACACATGTGTTACATTTCCGGACAAATTATCACGGCTACAAACTTCAAATTTGGCGTGAGGGTACAAAAAGATACATCGGTCATCATGATGTTATTTTTGCTATTTGGAATCGTTAAATAAAGAAAAGATTAGTTTCTAAATATGTCCAGTCCTTTTACGGCTATTGTTGTGTAGTTAATTTCGCTAGCAGATGACGTCATCAAATTCTGCGTGCGCGGAGGTAATTTTATCGGCGAGAACTACAGCTATTGTTATGCCTGGGAATAGAGTGAGAGAAGGAGGCGGACAGTCAAACACAGTAGGCCTAGAAAAAAAAATGTTCAGTAAGTACCCCTCACTCCCCCTCCTTTTCCCGACAGCTCCGGGATACCTCAGCTACTTCATCATTAAGAATGCGCACAACATACTGTTTAATGACTCAGATTTTTTATATCGTATAAGATTATTGCGTTGAGTAATGTGATTTTATATACGTTTCTAAACACTGGAATCTTGGGAATCTGAAGAATGTAGTTCAGTTTAAATACGGTCCTTCAAAATCTGATAAATGAGACATTTTGAACGATAGCTTCCTGATCTGAGTCCAAGTTTTCTCATGTTCGCTCTTAGAGGGCATCTTTAAGAAGTTTATAGAGTTTCGCTGCTGTCTAAGCGACTATCTGATACTTTGCACGGCATGATATTTTAGATAATCCTCCATCGTCTTACAACTGTGAACACATCAGCGTTCGTGTGGCTGCTATGTCAAAGTGTTATTAAATCAGGTGGAGAGTTGGGGGAATGGATGGGTTAAATCTATACTCCGTCCCTCTCCCATTACAATAACAACAACAGCGACAACAACAACAATGAGTACGACAAAGATAGTGACAATGACAACAACATCAACAACAACATCATCAGTAACAACAACAGCAATAGCTACAAATAACCTGCCCGACTAAATCTACTTAAGGTTTCTGGCCCTGTCACCTTTCAGTAATTTGACTACCCAGATGTAAAGATGTAAAAGCGTCCATCCTTCAACAAAGAGAAACACTCCGATACCACATGCTGTTATAGGAATCTCGCCATGCTTAAGAGAGTTGAACAAGTGCACCAAGCCGAACGAGCCCAAACAAATTCGCGCTACAAATAAGGATACACCAAAAAGTAAACATTTTAGATGTATCCACACAAGCTCGTTTCTGTCTGCAGGCAACGGGGGGCGTGAACCGCCAGCATACGAACCCCAGCAAACCGCCTCCCCATCCTGCTTTTTTTTCCCATTACTGACCTCGGTGCAGACTGGAAATTATGGGAATGATATCTAGAATTTAAATTACGTTTGTGAGCGCTTAGCATTATGCTGCGTTTAGCGTTATTAGCGGTGTAAAGAGAAAAAAAAAGGACTAGAACATGACATTAGGCTGCGTTAAGTTTTATAGGCCCACCCTGGATATAAAAGGATAGGAGAAGAATGATGGGACACTTCCTTCATTTGAGATCAGTCGCACGCTTCACATCGGAGAGTTAGTTTTCCGAAGTTCACGACTAAAGCACTTCATACTGCATTTTCTAACTCTGCGATCCTTAGTCTGAAGAAATTGATATAAAAATGTTTTGTTCATGAAATAATAAAAGTAGATCCATCTGCATTGAGGCAGCGTCCATTGCCATTGCCTTCTGATCGGTGGAGCTTTAAGTACATGTATTACCATAAACTATTCCATCATGAATGCACGACATTTTTTCATTACCTTTTACCCGCGCGGCAAAACTCATTTCTATATGCGTGAATTCCACTAGACTCCCACTTCTCATTCTCTTTTCCCATGCTTTACATAAATTTCACTGAATGCACCCTTTTATGTCTTCTTCGTTCTCTCCCTCTAGTCCCATGGGGGACATGTTTTGTGAAAGCCAAAATAGATTTTCTGGCTTTTCGATCTGAATGAAACCACACGTGGATTCCTTGTAGACAGACATTGCGCTCCTCTTTTGTTTTAAAATACGCCATGGGCAGCATAAAACTATGGGAACTTTTTATATTGGGGAGAAAGAAACAAAAAAGCCGGACACATCAGGGAATTTATGCTATGTTCGTATGAAGCGTCTTTGTTATATCTATATCAACCTTTGAATAACTTGCAAAGCGGAACCAGTTTAGTATTTACTTGAATTTCAATAGTCTTCTTGACTGATCCAACACCAGCTGGATTTCGCTTACACATAATAAGATGGAAATATATCATTTGCGCTTCAGTTCACTGCCAATGTATTTTTCAGTTCTCACCAACACGAATATCTAGGAACAGGTCCATAGTTTTGAGTGTTTGAGATTTCCGATCGCATTCATTAATAAAATGTGATGTAGAAACTAAAAGAACACGTGACCAGAACAACACAGTCATTTGACCTGTGTCTGCGTACGACCCGCATTTAGGCAGTTTCTCCATTAATAATACATATTTTTTTTTTTAAATTTCTCTGCTGTTCTAGGAAGAATTCGCTCTCATCTTTAAAAAAAAAAAATGTCTCGATTCCAGCCTGGAAATTCAGATGCTGGGAGACCTTCAAAAGCTTAGGCTTAGGTGCGCAGACATATGTACATACTCCCACATATAAGTGTGTGTGTCAAGTACAGACATGAGGTTTGAAATTGTTGAGGTCCAACCGTTTTTGTTTTTGTTTTNTGTGTAAGTCACAAACCGACCATATCTGGTCCTTTGTTTTTTACAAATTGGTAGGCAGCGCTGTTCCTGATTGTCTCAGAAATATGTACAAAAATGGATTCTCCCGTATCCGAATTACCTGTTCCAATTTTTAAACTGAGGTTTATGCTCATGACGTCACTACTATTGTGGTGTCTGCAGTCTAATTGGTGTTTTGGGGCCAAATTCTTCAAATATGGCGGATTTTTAGAGAGGATGGCGTTGAGAAAAATTCATTAATTTTTAAAAAAATTATTTTCAGCCTAACCGATATGTTACAAACAATGACGTATGTGAGCACAATAATTACAAAAAGAGGAGCGGTGTTAATGATGTAGATGAAGTTTGGTAGTTTCCTTCGCACGATAACGCCGCAAATTTTGCGGGTGCTTTGACTAGTATAATATAAAGATCAACATTGGAGTCTGCTTTTCTCTATTTCTCAGTTATTGAGGGTCGTGGAAGATTCATATTTTCAGGATGAAGTAAGGACGTTCCTAACTGTGTATTTTTTTTTTTAATTTTGGCCCGAGCTCCTTAATTCCATGGTACTGATGTTAGTATGATTAGTGCTTCCTTTCAACTTTTATTTATTTTTTCTTTGTTTTTTGTTTTTTGTTTATTATAAGTCACATCACATCACAACTGTAACAACATCAAAACATTTGCGACATTAAACAGAATGACATAGCTTTTCAGCATGCTTGTTAGTATTCCTGTTTTATCCCCCGACCTATTTCTAGAGTCAGAGGCGGAGCTCTTCCCGCATGCCCGACTCCAAACAGGGAGCCACCAGATCAGTGTGTGTCACCTTTTGAAAAATGTCCCAAAATCACAAGGGGGCCGAGTGGTGACTGTTAGTTACTATAGTTGCTACATCCTATTAAGTTAGTTACCGGAAACAAGAACAGCTATAGACAAACAAAATGAAAAATAAGGATACCAGGATTCAGACAGAGCATTCGAAAAATAAAAACATAAATATTGTGTAAATAAATAGATTAAATGACTAAAGTAAATACGTAAATGGAAAGATAGAGAGATAAATAAATAAATTCGTTCCTAACTGTGTATTAGTCGGGTAAAATTGGCAACCTACCTTTTCTTTTATTTTTTCAACTTTAAATTAGTTCAGTATGGGTTAATTTCTCCGTGGTCCAACTTTTTTATGGAACCTAATGCATTCGTCTGTTCTATCGCCCCTGTTGCTTGTCTGTCTTGCTTTGATAATGGGGCATGTAGACGCTAGACTAGATCTCAGCTATCTTGCTTCTCATTTGTACATGGGGAGTTAGTCTTGTATACTATTATAATAATAAAAATGATAATAATAATAATAGAGGTGCAACTTTCATTGGGCTGTTCACAGAATACTGTGTGTTGGTGAATTTGTGTGAAAAAAATTGTCACAGCTAATAAAAATGCTCTCATCTCTGCGTAGTCAGCCGTGGACGGACCTGTTATCACGTCCATTACACATTAGACAGTACAAGCGAGTGTGTTATTGAGGATATGGTCTGTTTATTGTTGTCCTACTCGCGACTGTCGGCACGGGCAGGTTGTACTGTCTTTCTTCCTGCTTTTAGTCCGAAATGATAGAGATATTTAGATTAAGACCACTCTCCTAGAATATAAAATTAAAAAGCTCCAATATGATGTCCATTCGACACCAATCTGACGTACCGTCTGGTTGCTTCGGNGGGGGGGGGGGGGGGGGAGAGAGAAACAAGAGCTGACAATGGACAAGCCATTGTTTATCCGCTTGCTAGCGTCATGGTCATATTTTTTTTCTAGATGTAAATCCGAAACCACACAGCTTTGCTTGAATGGGAGATGTCTGTTTCAAGACAGAAAAACAAAAACTGCGGCGGGGACATTAAAATTTCATTACAGTAAAACGGTAGCGAGATATTTTGTATTATCCAGGACAGAAAAAAAGAATGTTGATACTTGTTTATTTCAGCAAAGAAGCCGATTAGTGTTGTGTTTGGCGTACTGGAGTAAACGTAATCGATTACATTACTAACATTGAATTTTCAACAACCGATTTCTTTTATCAATAGATGTATACGCATGGGCAAAAAGGAAAATGCTAGAAAAATGAGCTTACAGAATTAACACTGTCTTTCCACAATTTTTTGGCTTTTTTTCCTCCGGTTTCACCATTCCAGCACCTTGACCAGATTACTTTCCCTCCTCAACGCTTCCTCGCCCGCCTGTTCCTCAAGTAGAAAAATTATTCAATGCAATGAGAGGAAAGCGATGCTTTCAACTGCCGTCGTGCCGTCAAGTAATCGCCTTATGTAATCAAACACTACTCGATTACCTACATTTGGCGTAGTCCGTAATCGCGAATTCCAAAAACTCGAGGTATCGCACACATATGGACTGGCTGAAATGTTTCAATGGCAATGAGTAGTAACGGCTTTAAAATTCAAAGGAAAAACAATGCAGTAGTGTTGTTTTTCCTGCTTTCATTCAAGGACAAGAGCGTTGAATGTAGGATGTAGTTGATTAATCAATGACGAATGCCACCACAGCATGCAAAGTTGAAGACACTATCGCATTATATCCGGCCCGGGGCCGGAGGTTTATGTTCATCCATATTTAATGGCATTCTGCTTCAGACAGAGACAGATACCACTTGATGTGATTTGGGAAATGGTGATTTATTAGCCGCGAAATGTAGCCAACTTTTCAAGAAAATTGTGGTGCGTTTCCTTTGGGATTCATAATAAAATGAGGTTGAGAACACATGGGTGTGGTTTGCTTTTTTTTTCTCCCAAGGTTTATTGGCTTCAAGCCCAGATCACAGGGTTATTTATCGGCTATTATCATTTGTATTATAATAATGCCTGCGAGTGCATTGGTGTGTGTGTGTGTGTGTGTGTGTGTGTGTGTGTGTGTGTGTGTGTGTGTGTGTAAATGTGTATGAGTGAATGTACTGTAACAATCAATATCTCCACATAGGCCCACCAATAAATTTTTGCTAATTTTCAAAGCCGAAACAAACTGGCTATTTGTCACTCTGGTCGCCATTTTGTTAGAGGAGTAAGATTAAGTGGAAAGATTCTTTCGGGGAGATGCAAGAAGACGTCATTGGCGTTCAACCTGGGATACGTTCGTTGCTGCGCGTTAGTCGCAGCGGGGACCTGTCTGCAACTTCTAGACGTTTGTTGCAAATGTGACCTCTTTTTGCGTATACTGAAAGTGACTGCTCGACAAAATGGCGGTCACCATCTACGGTTTCAAGTTTGTCAGCGGAACTTTTCATCAAGGGCCATGTGCAGGAGAAGGATATGGTAAGAATTAGCGGTGGAATGTATGCTGGTAAATGAGGGAAAGATCTTAGTATACCAAACACCACTTTCGAGTCAGCGCTCTCTTTTCTAGCGTTTCTGCATCGGTAGGAACTATCTTGGCTTGCTCAGAGACCGCCTATAGAATAAAAGGATGACCCTTTCCCGCATCATTGGTGATCAAATAAACGTAGCCCTACATATTACGTAGGTGTCCCCTTACACTTTCCAGTAGTTAGAGAAGAGCAAGAAAAAAAGGGAAAAAGGGAGGCGGAGGTTTAATGGCGTAATCTCAATCAATCAATCAATCAATCAATCAATCAATCAATCAATCAATCAATCAATCAATCTCTTTATTCCCATTGTAAAAGGATTACAAAAAATTGGTAACCCAGCTACCGTCC
This sequence comes from Ellobium chinense, assembly GCA_033807755.1. NCBI lineage: Eukaryota > Metazoa > Mollusca > Gastropoda > Ellobiida > Ellobiidae > Ellobium > Ellobium chinense. Next base: position 470,967 of record JAWQUT010000040.1, on the reverse strand, counting down.
GGCGGACACAATCTTACTTGCGGACGTACATTACATTATCATCACTCCTACACACACACACACACACACAAAACATATCTACACATACACACACAACTATCATGGGGCGCCCACTGGATCACCGTCTCTGACAGAAGCTTCAGAGTCAGCTAAGGTCAGCAGGTTGTTCTGTTTTTGTCAATTGCTCTGGCAACAATCTTGATAAATAAATGTGTTTCCACAGCGATCCTCTATAATATTATAGTGTATCCCTGTGTGTGTGTTCCTGGGATTAGATTAATGTCAAGCGTAGTGTGAAAAATGGTGAATACAGATGAGCTGTAAATACATCATCGGATGGCACAACACTGTTATACATGTAAAGTGGGACTTGATTTAGCTAAACCTGGCGGGATAAAGGTGGCATAAATGAAACTTGAGACTGGGGCGTTCCTGGAAAACTTCGTTTTCTCAAACCTCCGGGGAAATTTGTTGGGCTGCTTAGTTTTCAGGTGAATTTTTCTGGAGGCCAAGAGAGGCTATCTGATTAAATAATCTAAGTTTTTAACGCGTGGGTAGGGAAATAAACGTAAAAAGCTAATGGGATAGTTTCTGGTCACCATCCAATAATTTGAAGATTGCCTGCCTTTTTGATACAACGTGGAAAGAAGGTTGGGGGGAATTGAGAGAAAATGGACAGGTGGAAGAATGGAAAGACGGAAGGTATGGAGGAAGCCAGGAAAGCAGAAGTTGAGGGCTAGCCTTACAACTAGTCACAAACTTGATGTGAGACACGGTAAAGGCCCCAGGAACAGGCTTGTAAGTGCAATACTGCCAAATGCAGGTTTTCTGTTTGTCGATTGCCTCGGCATTACATAAAGACCCTAAGAAGAGGCTTTTTTAATGCAATACTGCCAAAATCAGGCTCTCTCTCTCTGCCGATTGCCTCGGCATTACCTAAAGACCCTAGGAAGAGGTTTGTTTTATGCAATATTGCCAAAATCAGGCTCTCTATTTGTCGATTGCCTTGGCAACAGTGTTGATAAATAAATGTGTTTTCATGTGAACATGAGTACTTTTACAAGCAACTGTGCCGTTCAGGTCGGTTCAGGCGTCATTTGCGGAACTCAAAATTAAGTAATCTACTCTTGTTGTATATTAGCAGTGAGGCCGATGAGAGGTAGTCGATGTTGCTAACCGGGGCACTTAAATTGGAAGCGCTCTAAAGCTATACCATTTATGATATAATGGGTGAGCCATTGCATGATTGAAGTTTAATTTTCAGTAAGACAGGTATTGCATGAAACTTAGGCTACACTGCTTTGATATATTTTTGATTTGCTCAGAGATATTTTTATGCCGAAGTTTATCGCTCCAAGTATGCTTTTGGTTTTCTTTTTCTTCTCTGTTTTGTTTATGATTGATATCTTTGATGCCCTGAGGCTGGAATATTATTTTTCCAGTCTCGAAATGTCAGGCAGAATATATGTAATTAACGCCAAGCCATTAAGAAACGTGTTTATTTTGGGCAATTAGATATAGACTAAGCCACGATAATCGTCTCTATAGTCGGGTGAAGAAGTCGGCTGAATGTCACCAGTATTACATCGCTCTTAACCTGCAGGCAGCCGGATCGATACCTCGGGGTGTATAGGAACGAGGGGTAATCGATATGATTCAATTAACGCCCAGTTTCTGCCATTTTATCCTCGGGTGCTAAAAACTTTGAGAGGTGTTTACTTATTTCATGAATGTCACATGTTGAGAAATTGGCCTGGGGGTGGTTTTGTGAGAATGAAACGGAATGGGGTTAGGGGTTAGACTGGTGTTGGGGGAGAGGGAGGTGGAGTGTGCAGGGTAGGGTGTGCACGACTGATTTGCCTACGTGTTAAGTTTAGACGTGGAATAGGGCAGAATGAACTGAGTTAAGTGATGGTTGGTTAGATCATTGATGGATGAACGAAAGAAAGAAAGAAAGAAAGAAAGAAAGAAAGAAAGAAAGAAAGAAAGAATGGATATTTTCAGGATGTTGTCATTTGGCTTTACAAGTGTTCTATGTCCTTTGTTTGTCCCTTACTTATTTGTTTAGACCTTTCTACATTTATGTAATGGTGAACCACCTTTGCCTTCAACATCATTACGTCTTTTCCCACGTGGTGACGTGGTTTGTATGTGAGGGGATTNNGGGGGGGGGGCGGAGGAATGGGAGATGATAGACCTCCAGGGAGCTGACCTCCCACAGACAGCGCTAAACTAATGACCTGACCGAGTAACGCTGAGAAGATAGACACCTCATTCTTTCAGTTCCTTTTTCGAAAACAGTGGATTTGAAACAGCCCATCAAATTCTTTGTTTAAACTGTCATCGAGCTTTACCAGAAGGTTATGAAAGAATGACACTATCGTGCATTAACTGTTTGAAGGATTACCGTCAACAAAGGAAAAATAACGCATTTATGCACGGACCCTCTTTAACAACTGTCTATTTTGCAGCCACCTTAGTTATGCCGTTGTGCCGTCTGTGTCTTGTTTAGGTTTTTTTGATGGCCCCCACATTATTCTCAATCACTACCAGATGCAGAATGATTGTGCCAAGTATCGTGTTTTCACAATCTTTGGAAGATTGCTCCAACCATCAAGCCCATTGCTTTCATTTCAGTGCGTACTTTGGAGTAATTGAAGGAAATCTGTGCCAAGAGACACAATATGTGTTAGCGCATAAAAAAATATCATACAAAGAGAACGCCACCAATATTATTCAAACATTGCCACATTATTTAACAGTGCCCTACTTTTCTGTTCTCAAGTTTGACAGGCCAGTATGGCTTCCAAACGGGGAATATTATGAAAGCTTTCCAAAAGTCACTCCTGACTTAATTCCTATTACACTTGTGGCTTCAGGCCTGCCTTCCTCCTCCTCCATCTCCTCTTCCTCCTCCTCCTCCTCCTCGTCTTCTCCTCCTCCGCCTATATCTCCTCTTCATCCCACCTCCAGCCGCCCTTCAGGGGAAAATCTCTGGACTTCAGGCGCCAAAAATAGCGCGCGCGAAAAGAAATCTCTTTAAGTGTTATGTCGAGTCGTCGAGTCGATATTTAATTTCAAGAGCGGGGGAAACAACAGGGCGCAAGGCCATAATATCTAGGTGAGCCCCCCGTCACTCATTTCATTGTTCAAATAACGACAACACTGGAGCCTCTTTTCAGAGGAAGAGCCTTGGCCACCAGCTCAGCAGTGTATCCCTCTCTTCCTCTTCTGTCTTCCCTCCATCCTACAGTGTATTCACACGACCTGTCTTAATAAGTCTAATGGGAGGAGACACAAAGGAAGATATGCTAGGGTTGTACGGGTATTTTTCTCTTAAAGTTTATTGTTTTTCGCTAATAGCGCGGAATGGTTTTTAGTATAGTGGAGGGTGGGG
>JAWQUT010000040.1:442165-455348 GCA_033807755.1 Ellobium chinense | reverse complement strand
CCTAGGTCCACAAATTCGGCAACAGGTTGCTCTTAATTCTAGAATTTTAGGTTAAAACAGAACTACGCATTTCATTTGGAGTGTGAGAATGATAAATAGTCCCGTTTTTAAGCTTAAAATGTACATATGAATGTAAAGATTGTAGCTGATGTCCTGGACCAAACTTTTGCTGTATATTTCACTTATGAGCTACAACTATCCGTTCTTCACATGGGATTGCCATGCACAATGCCGGACCAGGTAAACGTCTTTGCTCCTTCGGTAGTAAGAGCAGTTTTCCTCTAGAGCCATTTTGAGTGCACTTATGTGAACATTTGAACGGCTTTGGAAGGGGACATGACCACCTACCCGCGGCTACACTGTTGACGTCCCAGCAAGCAATCAAGACGTGTCATTCCAGAGGTGAGATTCTGGGTCTACGGACCTGCGGGGATAGAATCTAAGTCCCTGGCTAAGTTTCCGGACTCTGGTTATGTAAAGTGCTGACGCGGACTGAACGGCCATAATGACCTGTGACGTCTTTACGAGTAACCTCACGTTCATGCCAAATAGCAATGGACGGATTCGAATCTCATTACTCGACTGTAAATCTGTACTCATCGTCAAATACATCTATATAAGATATGAATATAAACAAAATCACATATAGGTCTCCGGTGTGTCGTTTGATGTAAATACAAGAAAAAAAAAAGTAAGAGAGACAAAAACACGCATTCACTTGGAATGTGTACAAGGAGAAATGCTATACAATTTTACATTCTTTAAAAAGTGTCTTTTATAATTGGAGTTCTTACTCTCTGGACGTTACCTGTGAAGTTGTAAAATAGCGGGGAAAAATCTACGTTGCATCGAAGATCACAAGAAATATAAAACGCGAATCTTTAAACCATAGAATAAATATGTGTGTGTCTATATATATATGTGTATGTTGTTTTGTATGTATTGTACAGCACAATGCGACTCTTTATTCGAACCTGTTCAAACTTTCTTCCTGTCTTCAAGTACCCACAGTTAATACCAGGCTGCCCTCGGACCGCACTGTTCCATTATTCAGATTCCCGGCCCTGGCCACTGATTTTCTATTCATTGCTTTTGGCGCTGGCCGATCGGGACAGATTCTGGCAAATTTGAATACGTTGTCCCGGCTATGGGGGTCGGGTTAGGTAAACTGCCTATCCAAGGGATCGGGCTCAGGGCAATGACAGATCTTTGGGAATGTTAAATTTGTGAGAGTGGTCAAACTGACCAGTTCGTCTTTGTTTTGATGTTTTGTTTTTTTTTTCACGCACGCCATTTTACGAGATATTCTGTAGCTTGCTACATTGTTCCTCGCTCTCTCGCTCATTCTCCCTTCTTTCTCTTCCTCTTTCTCTTTTGTGTTTCATCTGCGAGCTGTCTCTTTGCACCCTTTCCCTCCATTTCCTACATTGAATGCTTGAATTAGTGTCTTTCTCCCACACTGGCTCCTTGAGTGCATGGATCAGCGCCTCCCTCCTACAATGTCACTCATGGTTCTTGATTTATCTTAGAGTCACATCTACCACGTTGTCTCCCTCTGAGTGCTTCCTTTCCGCACTGTTTATCTCTCCGTCTGTCTACTTGAATTAATGCCTTCCTGTCTGTCTGTCTGTCTGTCTACTTGAGTAGATGCCTCCATTTTACAATGTCTGCCTGCCTGTGTCTCTGTCTGTCTGTCCATCCAGTTTATGATAGCTTTGCCCACTTGAAAGTTGTGCGTGAACCGATGTGGATTTGTTTACTGAACAAACAAACACGCAACAAGATACAACAATGTAGAAGGACAAACAAGATACGCCATTGGCCTGGAACATGACGGAGCGGGGAGTTGGTTATGAGGAAAGGGTGCTAGTGCCAAAGAAAATCTTGATCGCTCTGAACCTTGTGCTTTTTTTGGGTCGATCCTAAGCCATATTTGCATGTGTGGCGTGTTCACTTAATCCCTCTTCCAAGCGGCTGAATATTTACGATTCCTGGAAATTGCGAAAGATTCCTAGTCCAGATGAAAAGATTACACACCGTCTGCCCATCTATCTGATAGATCTCGAGTGCTTTTTGGTTTGTTTAGCATCCCGTCCTTAGATCACCCCCATTTCGTCCTCCAGAGGGCGCTGTGTTTCGTCCTCAGATTGCCCCCATCTCGTTCTCAGATTGCCCTCATGTCGTCTTCAGATTGGCCAATGCCAGCCTCCTCTTCAAACAGGCCCATCTGACATACTGTGTCTGGAAGATCAACTTTGATCGAACGGACTAAGGTAGACAGTTGCTGTGTGACTTTTTGGCTCATTACTGGTATCAAGACGTAATCCCATACCAGATCATTAATGGGTAAATTATTTGGTCATATGGGAGGATTCCCATCAGTAGTTTTGTTGGATGGATTGATCCCAGACAAGGTTTAGACTGAAGGATCTTCTGCGAGGCTCCGCGGAAAAATGAGTACTTCTGTCTTTACTGAGGCTGGGATCCGTACACTAAAGAGATACGCTGATGAGGATTCCTTTTCTGGTTTATCAGCGAATAAAACACTGTTTTGAAACATTACTATATATTATTTTGATCAGTTCATCACTTTTTTTTTAAACGCTGGAAATCACCTACGATGCCACTGGAAACTATTGCAGGCGGTGTCTAGTAGTGTAAAGACAAAGTGGGTAATCTCTCATCACGACAATTGTTGCAATCTCATAAGAATGTAGCGCCAATGCTGACTTAATTTACCAGCCATAAATGGAGTAACGACGCAACTGAGATGGACTTATCTCGACGTGTCGCCAGTAAAGACAATTTCCTTGATCTTTTATTCTAAAAACAGCTTACTGGGATGAGGAAAGCAATTTGTCCATGGCCAGACCTTTATGCACTGGAATATACTGATCTAGATTTGCTTCTTTTGACTAGAGAGACTATACTAATTTTCATTGCATAAGGATGGTGTCTTAAGTTTACTGAGAGTTCGGGCATTATTAGATCTGATCGTTAAAAACGCAGTAAATTAAAGTAGGTTAGTAGGTTAGAAACGCTCACATAAATTCAAGGCCATACATGGAGTGTTTTGTTTCCTCGTAACCTGGCAACGAAGTTATGTAACAAAAATGCTCCATGATCTCCAATCCGCAAGTCTTATTTATTATTCATTTTGTTTATCCACGTTTTGTCTGCTCTCGCCCCCTCTCATTCCCTCATGTATAGCAGCATGTCTGCCGTTTGAAATGAAGTAGAAGAAACTAACATAACACTGAATCTAACCCAACTAGTTTGTCCGGCAAATTGAGAGGGTTCAAGTAGAAATCATTCATTCTTTAGATTCACTTATCCTCGATGTTTGCTTATGAATCCCACCTACAGAGTCTCGCTTTTTGTAATTCACTGTTTATCCCCCTGTTCAGTCTCTCTAAATAAATCTCTGTGTTTCATTTTCCATTCCCCTCTGTCTGTCTGGGACTCTTGTACATGTACCCTGTTTCGGAGCCATTATCCTCGAGGGACCGAGATACTGATAAAAGTAAACAACTAAGATCGAGTCAATGTAAATTTCATTTCTCTGTTCCAAGTACAGATATAGGACGAAGAAACTGATTGATGTCATCGCTGTCGGTTTTCTGTGTCAATCTCGCTGAATGTGACCTAGATTCTCTGTCACATTAAGCCATTCTACAAATAGAGATGACTCTTCTCTATCCAGACATTGCCAAGAAGAGAAACTCTTCTTTATTTTTCCGTGCTGTAACAGTAACAAATGAATCTCTGCACTCCCACAGTTCTGTTTTAAGACCAAGGATTGTGCCCCAGACTTGCTCAGATCCGTAGCTTAATAAACCAGTTTTACTCACATGGGAAGCAGGATAAAAAATGTTGTATTTATTTTGAGTGAATGTCTCAAGGATAATTTAGATTTTTTGGTCACAGAAAAGGACTCGTTATCACAGAAAAATAACAGCAACAGAAAAAAAATTCAGAAGCACTAATCCCTACGAGTTACGTCACAGACCACGGGCTACCTTCCCCATTCCACCCCCTCCCCATCCATGTCTCCATGTGAACCGCTGTTTTTCTCCGGCGAGTCGATGGCAGCCACGCTGTTTGACTGCGTGTTTCTACATGCTAATCTGCATTTGAGCGTATAAGTCTACTCCCGATGATGGAATTTCGTGACATCCGGAAATTGGCAATTAGTGCTTCTGTAGATTTTTCTTTTCTGTGATCTATCTGAAACAGCTCTTCTGCTGCCGCTTTACTGTATGATTTTAGGCCACCTGGTGTAAAATTTCTTACCCCGCCCTCCTTACCCTCACATACACACCCATCTTTTCAAGTTATCCGCTGGCAATCTGAAATTTATTTCATATTACTCCTCCCCACTCCCTCCTGTCTCCTCCCAGGGGGGATTTTGAACCTGGTCTCATAATATTACTCGTGTGCTATTCAAATTACCTCCTCTCTGATTTAGCTAAAACATAAACGAACTCAGTCTCATCGAAGATCGACGCTGAAAAAAAAGCCCCGATAGCATTGATTACTTTATTAAAGAGAGATTATCATCTTTGTTGTTTGTCTTCTTATTATATTTATATTATTATCATTATCACTATTTGTTGTTGTCGTTGCTGTTGTTGTTCTTGTTACTATTGCCATTTTATTTGTGCATGCATGAAAATAGATAGCCATATAAACATATAATATAAATAAATGGTTTCAGAGAGCTAATCTAAAATCGTAGGGGTAGCATGAAATAGTTCAGTCCAAGCTATCTTCGAGGATAATTTGAAATCGATTTCATCTTAACCCTTCTCCCCTCCCCCTTCCACTTCCGGTAATTTGCATGTGATTTAAGGGTATCCGAATGCAGGGATGGGAGTGGGAAAGGTGATACGGGCATTATTTGAAATCGCCACACTGGGGCTTCAAACATTATTGTTTTCAAATGATAATCTGGAAAGTGGTTGAGGGGAAGGGGAGGGAAGGAGAGTGGAAATGGGCGTAACATTTCATCATCAGGCGCATTCCCCAACCTTTACCTTCCCTTTCTTCATTCTCGCCTTCATGTCTAAAAAAAATATGCCTCCCATTTCGAATGATGTTTGCGCAATCTATAAAGCCGATCGCATGTACTTTATTATGCAAGTAATAGTCAGTGTCACAGTTGAAAGTGATCTGTGCTATAAATTTATAAAGATAAGTAGGCTGATTTTGTGCGCATTAACTTTGTCCTCAAATTTTTGCTCCAAGTGAAAACATAGCCTGTGCATCCCTTTGTAATGTGAAACTAATCAGAAACACCGAAATAGTAAGGTCCAGTCCTCAGAATAAAGAAAAGAAATCTATAGAAGCACTGTTCTGTAAATATAAATAACGTCACTGACAGAAGACCCTTCCCCCCTGCCTTCCACAAGTGTCTCCATATAATCACTTCGTGTTTTTCCCCGTTTTATCTATGGCAGCCTTGCTTATTGACTGAATGTTGCTACGTGCTAATCGCTGCGTATTGAGAAGATAGGTCTCCTGCTGACTGCGGCATTTGGCGACATTCTGAAAATAGCTGTTAGTGGTTCTGTAGATGTTTTTCTTTAAATTCTGATGTCCAGCCATTTTGATGCCTCAAAGTCTGTGAAAATAGTGTCCCCGTCCCGTTGCTATCACTGAAGATCAGACAATGTACAGTGAGGTGCCATACCTTAGTATAGATGCAGCTATTATGAATATCGTTGTTCAAGCAAAAAATATGATTTTTGTAAATCGTTTGTTGTTGTTGTTGTTTTTGTTGTTGTTGTTGTTGTTGTTATTGCTGCTGCTGCTGCTGCTGCTGCTGCTGCTGTTGTTGTTGTTGTTGTTGATTTGATATCATTAATCTTAAAAGTTTTGTCCTTGTTTCTTTGATTCTTATCTCAAATATTCTTTTCTGATTTTTTTTTCCCACAGAAAACTTGAAGAGGAATATATTGATTTCGCCACGAAGATAGAAAGAGAGGCATCCTTGTCGGATATTGGCGAGGCTGGATTACCATTATGTCCTGTGTGCAATAAATCTGAGTTGACTTTGAACCAAGATGGGTCAAGGTCGAGCATGAACGTGTGCGTTGACTGTGAAAAGATGACGTGTACGCAATGTGGCGCCTACCACACGTCACTAACAACAAAGGTAAGCATGTGATTTGTGTAATATTGTGATGGGGTTGACCACTACCGTGGGATTTGGGGGTAATAATCCGAAGATCTGGGTAACTCTTTGTACTTCTTGCATTCTATAGTGGTAAAAGAGCGTCTTTTTCAAAACCCAGAGAGTGCATTTTCGTTGAATAATTAGTTAGTTGTGGATTCAGAAATGCATCCCTTGTTTAAATCACTAAAGACATAATGGACTTGTTATGAATCTCCCTCTCGCGCAGCGATTGGTCACGTGGTCAGGAAAGTCAGAATGTAAACAATGGTGGAACCGGCGTATGTTTCGATTCAGAGAGCACCGATGGTGCTGAAAAAAATTACCATTGCGAGGATTTTGGAATACACACAGGTCTTAAATCATGCTTATGCCATCGACAATACCTACACCTCTACACATAATAAAGGATATACATTATTTTACCCTATAAGATCTATGGTGCTATATTTCACACAGAATTATGAAGTTATGCCATAATAGAAACATAATTCCTCACAGAACCAACATACCATATAATATCAGCTATCATCTCAGTGTATCCAAGTATATCAATTTACTGATTATATAGAAAAATTGTTTATTTTTCTGTACCATTACTGTTGGGTCTTGGAAGGTTAAAGACTTATTTATTACTGATACAGCCTTTAACAACCAGACACTAGATCAAATGTTTAAAACTGTTCTCTATCAAAGCCCGAGTGAAGGCGGAGATGAGGAAGGCAGTCGTCTATCTTGTGACTTGTAGAATTACCCTCAAAGGCGAGGTAAAATACATTTAATCTAGATCTAGATTTAAAATGATTTCTGTCTGTTCCCATTATAATTTAGAAATTAGATGTCTAAGACTGTGCCTCTAGCGTAGAGTTATAGTTTAGATGGCAGGTTCAGTGAATGAATCAGAATTAGTTAGACCACTGATTGTGATTGATATATTTCCTGCTGGTGGCAAAAATAAAGAAGTCTTAATCAAGGATGTATGGATCTATATGGCTGAGTGTTAATGAAAAGCGAGAGGGGGTGGGGGGATGTGACAGTGTGACAGAGCCGCATGAGATCATTAACAACGTAAGCATATTTTACAAAGTCCCCACCCCCTCCTCACAACTTCTAGTATACATACCACCCAAGCTAGTCTAATAAGTTAATCTGGTTACTGCATACCATTCTAGCATTTCAGGTCATCTTGCTATAATAATAACTGATGAAGAGGGAATCGGCTAGATATTTGTTTTTTTTTTTAATTCTCTGGTCATTCTAAGTAACTCCAGCTTTCTTCTTGCCCCCATGTCACTGTTATTACACCCACAAGCCGCAAAATAGCGAGCCATTGTGTCTGTTTTCTTTCATTGACCAATGCCTTCCACATGAAAACAAATGCAGCTACTTCCCTGATCACGTTACCCACCGAGATTCAGAACGAGTCCATTAAGCATGATATCCGAATTCTATTACAAGCTGACGGATTAGGGTAAATAAAAATATAGTTGGAAAGAGCAGGTACCCTTACATTATTTCCCTTCACTGGAAAAACCAAAACATTAAAAGGGACAGGGTTAGATATTTGATTCGTAGACTTAAAAGTCCACATAATATTTCCATTATATTTTAACCGTGAATTTCTTTTCTTTCGCCCGACCAATTTTGAAAAAAACACCGCTGGAATGTCGGAATTTTCATCCCGCGCTCGTCGCCATTACTTATGCTGCATGACGTCAAAAAGCGAGACAGGCAACCAGGCGATTGGTCCAGATAGTTTGCACATTCGTCTGCACCGATCGTCTGCTAGTTGTTCTCGCTTCATGACGTTAGGCAACACGAGTAATGGCGGCGTACGGAGTATGAAAATCTCGACATTCCAGCGTCTTTTTTTAGAAACTTGGGTTGAAGGAAAATGTACATTGTTTACAGTTTCTGAAAAAAATAATGTTGATTTTTTTTAAGGCTAAGAAACAAATATCTACCCCTGTTTCTTTAGGAGTCCACTGAGCGAATTTTGGAGGACCGCTCTTCATATGAATCTAGGCTAGGCATGTAGCCTATTTGTAAGGTTATACAGTATTATGCGAAGTTATTATTGGGCAGCGACGAATTTAGATTTGTTGAGCTTCTAGAGACCCGTTATTGAAAAGTTACACCAGATGGTTTTTAGTTTAGAACCTGCAGATTAATTGGTGCTACCGTTCAAGTTTTGTAGACACAGAGGTAAAAGAAACTGCTTGTACGTTTAGCTGTTGACCGTTAGACTGGTCAAAGTATGAAATCAGAAATTTTCGTTTTGGCCTGCATACTGTCCAAAGTGACTGAAAGGTAATTTAATTCCAACTATGTAAAGATGGATTTGGGAATCTGCTTTCTCTACTCCGCATGTACCACCGGCCGTAGGGTGACCAATCTTTATGGGTGATTAATGTACGTTTCCTTCGAGGTCATAGTCAAATAAAATCGACAAAATGTGTTATCTGTGATTTTTTTTGTAGGTTTTTTACTATTTTGGGTACTTTTCATCGTCTGCTGAGGTCAAGCTTCTGTATCAAGCAGGGCGCCCATCAAGGGATGTTCTGATTGGCTAAGCCAACCTCGAGAAGCCCGTTTTGTTGTCTGGTGGTGATAAAGGAGTCACGGTTCTCTAGACTAAGATGTGAAGAGTTGTTTCCGGTTTCGGTGTGCTGTGAGAATGTCTGTTTATCTGAGATATCCTCGCATATTTGCTCGTGGGTTTTAGCTTGTTTATGTATAAAGAATTAATAAAATTCTAGAAACAAAAGCAAAACCACCCCCCCCCCCCCCCCCCNAAAAAAAAAAAAAAATAAGAAATTGTGTGAGGCCCCATGCGGTCACTTATGTAGCTCATAGTGTATGTCTTGCGCTGGTTATGAGTTTGGGTGGTTCCGGTTTTACATGGTGTCCAATTTTGATGATGTACAATTGTTGCAAGACGGACCAGGAGGAAAGCAGAGAGGAAGGAAAATATAAATAAAAGTGGAAGAACTTGAAATGAAGCCAGAATAAACACAACATAAATCACACGCTGACATCCAATGATCATGCAACACGATAGATTTTTTGTCGTTATGAATATCATAATGGGCATCCCATGCTCTCTCATCCGGCAGTAAGAGGATTTTGGAGACCGGAAGCTCGGTTATACATGTGTGCAAGAATATCAATTACAAAGCAAACACTCTGACGTACGACCTGAACGCAAGCAGTTATGGAGTCATTTGCATGCATGAGAGTGATTTTTAGGCACCTCCCTCTGTTACAGGCAAATTTTTTCTCTGTAGACTTGGTACAACAACAGCCAGAGGCAAAGAGTCTTCTTATTTTTGTTTTTCAGTTTGCACGCATGATTTATTGGCAAGAGATGTCCTGTTATTAATGTGAATGTAGGATTTTATGGCTTCTGTTGGGTAGTGATGAATGGCTAAATAAAGACGAAAAACCACTAATTGGATAAGCTTTTGAATGAAAGATACCCTTGTCAAACAATGTCTCCTCGCTTCCAGGCAGCATAGTAAAGCTAAATGGCAAAAATTAACCACTTCCAGACGTGACACATCACAGCATAATGTGACATCAATGACGTCATTATATCGTGTCCACATGTTCAGCATCTGTTAGAATCAGTTTCGCCCGATTAACAATAAGAAAGAGACATGACGACATGAAAATGTCGTGATGACGTGACATGCCAAGCCGTGCCGTGTCTGGGAGCAGCTGGTTCCCAGTTACATGACTAGGCATCACTTGGATGACGGATTTTGAGCACACTTCTGTTTGTTGCAGTTTCCTCCATCGATAGAGACGTGTGATTAGCTGAATCTGAAACCTGATTTTACCAGCTAGTATCACAAACGTTGTGAATTTACCTAACCTTCACGGACACGACACTTTACCGAGAATGTCAATGGCGAGTGTCATCTATGAATATTTGGCAACTTGGAAACACATGTCTGTGTCACTTTTCCGGACAAAGAACCACCGCTACAGACTTAAAATTTGGCGTGAGAGTACAAAAAGATACAGTGGTCATCATGATGGCCTTCGATTTTTGCTACCTGGAATCGCCGAAATATATCTGGAATCACCGAAGTAAGAGAAAAATATTTTACAAAAAATTCAGGTCCTTTACGGCAATTGGCTATTCCGGTGACGTCATCAAAACTTGTGTGTGCGGAAGTGTTCATCGGCGGGAATGGTAGTCATAATATATGCCGGGGCGAGACGAGGGGATGGAGAGACGCACATGCACACAAGAAGAGAAACATTCAGTGGGTAAATTCTGTCAACCCTCAGCGTCCCCATGCCCTGCCTTTTCCCGGCAAGGCTGGGACCTCAGGTAATACACTACTCATATATATCTAAGAATCCCATTTAGCTAGATCAAGGCCACTCTATCCTACTAACTTTATGATTTCCATATCCGATAGCGTGACTTCCTCCCGATATGTGACCATTACTGAATCTGCACACGGTCAACTGTTTTCACATCTTTTCTCCTACTGAAGTCGTTAACATTCTTTAGCTTCACATAGGCATTTCATAAGTTTATGAGAGTGCTGGTTTGCAATAGGAAGTCAAAAAATGTATCTGTACAGGGCAATTTCAATCTGAAAGCCACGCCAGTTACTCCAATTTCTGAAAAGCTTTGGCTTTACATCAATTAGTTTTGGGTATTTTTAACAGGGGTTAGTTTATGCTTTAAATATATAAGCCAGAACTGGTCGCTGTAAACTCAGCGCTTTTTATAAAGCTAAGTAGCTGATTTAGCATTTATCGGTATTGCCCTATTGCTGAAGCCAAATCTTTGTTTAGAAGGTGGTCTCTACTGGGAAGAACATTTTTCTTAAGCTGTCCGTCTGATTCAGCTCTTGAAGGATATGGGAGAGAGTCCTGTTTCAACATTCGAGAGGAAGATCTCCAAGCTGCCGCTTCGATGAAGTTGAGTCGTGAACACTTGTTGGTTGGTTGGTTGGTTGGTTGGTTGGTTGGTTGGTTGGTTATTTGGCATATTTATAGTCCCCCGTGGCCGTATGCATAATCCTTACGTTACTTAAACGCACTGCAGTAACCACGAGAAACTCCCAAAACATTAGTAGTGTTTACTGTAGTTAACGTAGTACGTTACTTAACGCATGTATATGCATACGACCTCTGGAGCGGTTGCCCTATTCGAAGACTTCCAAATAACAAAGAAATAATTTACTAAAATGGGAATCATCAGGTATGAGTTTAATAGACAGTACTTGATTAAAAGGCTGTAAATTTTCCTTCGTCCATATCTGGTGAAGTTATGTGTGGGTTCCACGGACTGGCTATAACTTCCATGTCTCTCTTGCCACTTGTGCCTCTATAATCTTCCATCATTGTCTTGGTTAAAGTTAAAGTACAATTCTGCCGTTTCACGGAAAAAACTGTGCATGGGCCCAGTTAGGTCATAATCACCTTTTTGACCTTCAGATACTGTTTATTCTCTTGGTTATTCTCTCGAAAATCATAACATATGTAGTTTTCGAGATAGCCAGCTGTATGCATCATTGATTTATTGATAAAGTGAGGCGCGACGCGACGGGTGTTTTTGTGTGTGCCTCCTTAAATTTTTATTTTGGTGCATATGTACGGTTTTTCCCTCTCCCGGCGCCCTTCCCACCTTCGGTCCCTCCCCCTCCTCCCTCTTTCTCTCCCTTACACACACCCTCGAAATACTGGGAGAGGCACCACTCACATGTTGAGCTTCTCGTCATTTCCACAGTGTCATGGTGTGGTTGTTCTTTCTTCTGTGCTGCTCATGGCTGCAAAAACAATCTGGCAATGGTCATGGCGGCGATCGAAGCGCCAAAGTCGGGTTCATTGCCACCCATTAAGGGGAGAGAAGTCTCTCCAATTGATTTCCGGATGCTCGGATAAAAACCATCTGCCCTTGTCTTGTCACGTCATCCCGTCTCTGTTCGTGCGAGAGAGCTGCGAAGTTATATTCTGATATTCCTACGTCCAAATCGTCCAGAGTGACTTGGAATAGAATGGGCTGACCGGAATGAATGAAGAGGAAAAGCTAGGGAGGAGTGGGGGAGGGTGAGAGATGTTTGACAAGCTCAGAGAAGATCATCTGAAACGCCCGAGAACACACGAATGTGTTTTATGGTACTGAAAAGGAGAAAATTGAGGGAAGATGCGTGAAGGTTTGTCAATATTTGCTCGCAATCTCATAGTACCCTAAATAGATGTTCTGGGCTTTCCCAGTTAGCGATGTTCACTTCCTTAGTTTTTCACATCGGTGCCATGTCCACAATTTTTCCTTTCCTTTCTTCGGTATTATTTCTTCCTCCCCGTCTTCCATAGGTTGTTGTCTTTGGGTCTTCATACAAATCTCCACCCCACTTACAAATCATGTGTTTAGATTAGGGTTAAAGGAGGATAGGGTTTGGAACGAGGTGAAGGAAGGGGAAGCCTTGATAGTGTCCAAAACGGCGGAGTAGTAACGTCTCTGAATCGGACATTTGGTGTAATCGATAAATAATCACTGCAAACTTAGTTCTGCAAATTAGTCCTTTTTCATAGTGGCGCAAATTGAATCCCTCCCTTTTTGCAGTCTCAAAATATCAGAATTCTCCGCCTTGTCTCGTCATCATAGTAATCCTTAGCTCTCAACAGCTCGCAAGCCAGATAATAAAATAATATAACATCACGGTATCTGTTTCTCGTAGACTCGATACTCAAGCCCTGGGTTCTCAACATGATAAAAGTACTTAAAAATGTGAATCTAGACCCACCATCAGTATTAATAGAAAGCAGCTGGCCGGTGCGTGTTTTCATTTAGGGACTGGTTCTGACATGATGGATGTTCTGTCTGGAAATCGTGTTAGCTGGTGGCGGCGAAAACCTTGTCGTCTTGATCAGATTATTGAGTCTGATGATGACAGACATTTTATCTGATGAAATAGTCGGATGTATTGGAAAATGATTGTCAGACATCGAGAGCTAGCCAGCGCGCGCAAGAAAAAAAAA
>JAWQUT010000040.1:424815-440853 GCA_033807755.1 Ellobium chinense | reverse complement strand
GGGGGGGGGTATTTTTGGTGTTCGATTTGAAATCCCATCATTGATTTAGCCTTAAAACAAAAGCAGGAATTTGTTGCTTGTAGTGTTGGAAACCAGATAATGAGGATTAAAAGAATGATTAGTGATACTCTTAGCGCCATACGGAAATGCTAGGGTTTTGTATTCAATCACCGTATATCCAATCAAAATACTTGGATATAAGGTCTTTTAAAAATAAATATCTAGAATGTAGAAGGAACATCACCCATGCTGGAGGGTAAAAGCATCATTTCAGGATGGCAACACTGCCAAGAACTGGAAAATTTTATGGTAGTTCAATCACAAGCTGTATCATTGTGTCGTCCTGTGATTGGGCTTCATTGTATGATCTTCTAGCGTGCATATCTTATTTTAACTTTATTGTGGTATATCCTTTCCTAAACACATTTTAGGGTGTTTACTTCACGATCTACGATATATACTTCATGATATACGATATAGAGTTGGCATTAGACAATATCTACCTCCAAAATTGCGTTTCTCCGTCCTTCGCATGGGTCGCAGTCTTAGGTCGCGCCATGAAGCCGGACGCCCACAATAATTTTACCGTCCAAGCACCCAGACTGTAAGTTTCCTATTGATCTTCCCCGGCTCCAATTTCGCACACTTCAGGCCCGTCGCGTGTGTACTCAGAAAATGGTACTTCTCGCCACCGTTATTTCCCGTAACTATGTTTTCACAGCGTCCCATTCCCAGAATTTGTCGCCCTTGGCATATTTTTCCTCATTGTATTCTCCGCCCCATGTCGGGGACTATTTTCTTTCTTTCTCTCTCTCTCTCTCTTTTTCTCTCTATCCTCTCTGCCTTTTCCAGCTTAAATGTCAGTCTGTCTGCCCCCTTCACCTTCTTCAGCTTTTCTCATTTTCACTTTCTTTCTCTCGCTTTTATGTCCTGATCGAGCAATTATCCTTTCATTTTTGAGCAACCCTGAGACACTACCGTTGTCTTCAGCGGACTAATACCTAAGATAAGGGATAATTGCTAAATCTCCCCTATAGTTATAGTAAAGACCACTGCTTGTCCTATCCGCCAAACAATCAACGGAAATTTCAAAGGGCAGCGCTTAGTAATTTGATACAAATGCCCAGCTTTTTGCAGTGCTTTCTTTTTTAAAAGCAATAGTGGCGCCCTCGTTCTGTGATAAACAATGTGCTCCAGAACCGTGTATCACATGTAATTTGCAGTGGCGTCCACCGGGCTCTCATTGCTCGTATGAGCTTAAGACTGCAGGCATCTTTATTTCGGTTGATCAGACACTAACTTGTCGTTATCCGGTTTGCCAATTTCCAGCAGCGCAGCCCTTCTATTATGAAGAGGCAATGCCACAGTGTTCTGGTCTGCATGCTTAGATCTGTATTGTTATTTCCTACGAGAATCAGCTCAGATTTTTGTTTTGTTTTGTTTGCGAATCTTATGCATATAACTAGATTTGTTACTTCTTCCAAATGATTTAATCGCACATGCAGCTCATTTGTTTCTTTTCGAGAGGGAAATTAGAGGACACTGAGAACTGTATGAGGGTTTTGCATCCCAAAGGGCTGAGACGTCAAGAACGCCGTTCACAGTGCCAAGTACAGAATCTCTTAGTTTATAACGATTTCTGTCATGCCCAGACCTATACACTTGAAGGAAAATCAATTATAATCAGTTTTCATCAGCCAAAATCACAGAATGGCAATGTTACATTGTCGCCTGGCATTTTCCTCAGGATCATAGTCTAGAGACTGTTACTTTCATTGCCACTCCCAGTGGTGCAGCCAGTAACTGCTGTATCTGTGTGAAAGGTCTTGTCTTGACTGACCTAATGTGTGCTGATAACACTCTTCCCTTCTACGAAGTGGTCCACACACTTTTGGTATTGCTATTTTTGTTAATGTGAGAGAAAAGTATCGCAACCCTCTCCCCCCGCCCCCNNCCCCCACACACACACACACACACAAACAAACCTCTTTTATTCTATTTCAACTTCTAGCACCCTCTGTCCGCAGAAGGCAAAATGTAAAATTCGAAACTGCCAATGAATTAGATGAGACTTTAAATATTTTAAAATGTGTTGTACTTTAGCCATAAGAGGGCCGGGTGCCGCCAAATTACAATTGTATCTGGTAGTCGGCAGTCCAGACACTACACTTAAAAACATTTATCTTCAAAACCGAAGGTTGCTGCCAAGAGCTTGTGCACCATTCTGAAGATATAGAATTACATCTTGCCTCCGGAGACCATCACAGCAAAATGGCTTTTCAAACAGATAATTAAGTTAATTATCGATTTAACGCTTGCACCAAGATGGGTTTGATTTATTCGAGGCGGGGAAGGGGAAAACACAAGGGCCAATCCCATCATCCATTAGCAGCGCATGCGCCGTTGCCAGAAGAATTTGACAAGCACGTAAACAAGATAGCCAACGAACCCAGCCAACCTCTATTCATTTCTACTTGTGCCGTAAACAAGCATTCTCATCTGCACTCTTCAAAACCATTTAAGTGTAAAATAGCAGAGGGTCGCGAATTTGAAAATAATTGGATACAGAACAGAAATAGAAATGTGGATCGCCTTGACGGACACAAAATTCAGAGCAAATTACATGTCCTCAACATCCTTTACACAAAGTGGAGGAATGCAATAGTTAGGAGGATAACAGGAGGGAATGCATTAATGTTTTGACCTATGCGACACTTAAAACAAAGTTATGTTATTGATGTTTCTTTATCTGTGTAAATCTCATCTGGAGATTTTTGGAGGTATATGACCCTGGCCTTCCTAGGTCAGAGTCCTCAATGTTTTCACAATGTCCTTAGGCTGGTAGGTTGCATGTCCGCTGATGGATTCTTCTCCTCAGGTCGTCATCGGAAGATAAGACAACTTTATTCTCCATATAAGACACAACTTATTCGTCTCCAACAAAAAAGAATAGATAATGCAATACAAAACACTTCATTATACATATTAATGCAATCATTATTCCGCGCACACACACACACACACACACACACACACACACACACACACACACACACACACACATATATAGAGGTTAAACGAACATGTTACAAGTCATACTCAAGACCCTAGAAATTTCATTCCTTCTCCTAACTCAGTGGCCGTATGCATAATCCTTACGTTAGGTAACGCAGTGCGGTAACCACGGGAAACTCCCAAAACATTAGTAGTGTTCACAATAGTTAACGCGTTACGTTAATTAACGTATGGACCATGCATACGGCCACAGGTTTCTTATACAACCCTGAATGAATCCTTGTCCGCTTGTTGATCCTGCACCCCTTTAATCCCTTCTTTATGTATAACGTGCATGCACGTCCCTATCCTTTGTTACAAGACAGCCCTAAGTTCTACCGATTGGTAGTTATCCTGTCTACGTAAAACGTAGCCGTACTTCATATTTCCTTTGTTTGTATTATTCCTACGTACAGGATATTGAACTTATGGTAATTTTATAACGTGAGCATTTGAAATACATTACGTAGCTAAGGGATAAATTGCACCCACATGCTGGTTCATTTTACCAAAGTATGGTCTCCACAACGGATGTCTCACAATGATTTTTTTCTCACATGAAATATTCCATAACAAGGCCACCTCATTCCACGCTAAAGTACGGATTGCGGAAATGATATTTATAATAATACTTCACTGGCCTTGATTATGACATAAAACGTAGGCCGGCAAGTTGATGGCACAGTTTTCCAAAGGGCTTAAATAAGACCTGCTTTTACCGTAAATTTGGCACCGGTTGGTCCTGGCCAAACATTGATCTAAAAGGAAGTGTTCACCGTGTGCCAGGCCTTCCGCCATCCACGTTAGTATTGTACGAGCTGCGATTCAAAAGTTCCTGGACTGTGCCTAATACCTAAATTCGTAGACTTACATTAGGTGGTACATTCCTCCGCTACCTTCCCAAAAATAAAAATTCAGCTGAAGGAAGAGATCTGAGACGATAGAAGAGATAGGCTTTATCGCAAGTGATCCTTGGCAGACATATGGTCTTCACGGGTGCTTCTGAGATTGGCTGCGGCGCTTAGATTGTTGTGCTGACTCCTAGGGGAGTAATTCTTAAGTGGTGGGGGAATGATAGACATAATCCAGGGACTGTTGGATATCATCTCGTAACATTAACTGTCGCGTCATATTCCTGCGTCCATATGCACTTGCATACAACCCAACAAAATCATGGCATAGAAAGAGACATAGATCTACCAGTTTCTGTAATACGCATCCGCAATAAAATTACTCCATAGACTTTGATGCAAAGGTCAGGAATTTATGCAGTGACATTTTCAACCTTTGACCGTATTTTAATGAAGACATACGTTATATCATGAAGCCATCCTGATCTTTCTGTCGCGCCGATGGAAGAAGTGATATTTCCACAGACTCTTTGATCTTTTTTTGTCCTCTCTCGGACATGCCTTTCACGAATAATTTAAGTTCATTATAACTAACATGCAAAGTTATTGTGAACTGAAACGAGTCCTCCTTTGTGCCGTACTTGTGAAAGGATCATGTGGCTCATGCAGAGGAAATTCACTCTATTTTTGTGTGCATTTCAATAATTAAGCACTAAATCTTCAGTAAATGTCACATTTTTTGCAGGTTTTGGACGGATTATCCGGTATTTCAGATTTATGCCAATTTTGTGCGTGACGTTGACGATTCTTCCTTTTCATCGAAAATCGGTGTTGTAGAAACCTTGTTGCCTCTGCATACTTCCTTTTTGTGTTGCTGTAATAGCAAGCATGTTTTCTTCATCTTCCTCTTTTTCTTCCTCTATTTCTTCTTTTTCTTGATATCAAGACACGATAGTCATAATTATCATTTTAATTCTATTGTAGGTTTTCTTTGAGTGCGGCATTCCTCACTAACTTATTTATTAAGCTGTTGATTTGTGTTTCTGTGGGTACATAAATACCTTAAGATCTTTGGCAAGCTGTCTCCAGATCCAGAAATTTTTCTTCAACCATGAAAACTTGCATGAGGCAGACCATGTCGAGTTATTGCAAAATTATACAGAAGCACAACTGTAGCTTTATATCCACAGACAGCAGCTCTTTAGCAGGCACACTGACTGGTGCCATTTCTGAAGATGCATATTAAGACATGCGATTGGCTGGAGCGTACATGTAATTATAAATTCCATGCGAGAACGCTGGTACATGTTTTGCAGCCTCAGCACAGAATGGAACATACAGCAAAAATGGCACTCATGAAATATAATATGCCAGGCTGGTTGCAAGTTTTGATCTAAAATCAATACGGCTTCCGCTGATTGCCCAAGTGCGCTGGCGGAATCGATATTCTCACGTCGATTTGGCTTATAGACGCATAAATCTTGATGCACGATGTTGCAACAGTGAGTGACTTATTGCTCTTTGAGTATCGGATCGCACCCGATCTCAGATAGCGATCTAACGGTATTCTTTCGATAGAACAAAATGTGATTTGTAACATATTCGTCCGCAGCGTTCAAAACATTTTTGACTGACGTTTGCGGGATCGAATCCGGAAATGATGGAGTCACGAAATTACCATAAAAGATTACAATGCAACATAATGCCCCTTGCCTTGCTGGAAACACAAAGAAGTCCTGTCGGGGTTAAAAGCAATCAAGAGATAGATTAGTGTCCCTTGACATGGTCATATTACTGAAAATATGCCGCCATTCCTTTTAAGAGATCTTTTCCATGTTTTTTTCCCGTTGTGCTGCCTACTTATAATCATAATAACTGCCATCAGCAACTGCATGGACTGTTACAGATGAATTCAACAGCATCTCCAAAATAGCCGCAACGACAACAATTCGTTCATGATTAACCAGCACTGTTACTGTCATTATATAATTAATTTATAAATTCAATCAATGTATGTTCTCGTATTTGTAACACTGGCTGTTTGCAACAGATTTGAGCTGGCTTACCACTTCGCAACTTTTGTATTTTTGTTTTATAATTATCGTGGACCTGAGAGGCTGAACTTCTGCATTATAAATAACAACAACAACAACAATAACAACAACAACAACAACAACAACAACAACAAAGGTCATGTACAAAATTTGAAAAGAAAAACCCAGGGAATTACTACAATCTTATTATCATCAGTTTATAAAAGTCAATGATTTAGCATGTCAGATTTCACTGGCTATTTCAATACAAGTATCACATAAACTTTTCACAGCAAAAATGTATCGGCTATGGAACCATCTTCATGTGTAAGTTTGAATGACGTGAGCCTCACAAGAGCTGGACAAATGATTTCAAAATATACTACAACAATCACGAATTTGAATGAAACTACCGTTGCATAAGCTTGATGTAGTCTCATGACAGTATTAAACAAAAGCAGGAAAAATGTAGGAGATTATCGTCATCTTCTGATGCCGTCTGAAGACTTCAATAATGGCTTGGAGCTGTTGAGCTAAAGTGGAAAGAAATTCATAGGAGCGTTGAGCTTTGTCGGACCACAGAGTGTATGCTAAAGATGAAAATAAAATGCCAAATGTTTGTTCTCCATCACTTACAAATGCCCGTCCATTCATTTGGATGTAGTCAACTGTTGAGATTGGGTATTGTGTATTTTAGACGTCTTTTACCTATATCTGAATAGGCTCAAGGAACCTACCACCCTGTAGGAATGTGGCAGTAATAGTTTTGACCCAAACGAAATTCTGAACATAATGGCCGGTGCTAGAAAATAGCATGACCTAGTTAAAAGATGTAATTGTGGTTTTCGTATTATGTGAGCAAAAACTGGCATTAGTCTTGTAAAACATCATGATTTTAGATAAAAAGTTCTCGAGTTTCGATTTTTTATCAAGAAGCGAGTAAGGCCATTATCCAAGCCACCTATGGATATACGCACTCATTTTGTATTCTTTCGATCTCTCAAAGCCATGTTTTTATAAATGAGTGGGGTAGTATTCTTTCCCATCTCTAATAGGTTCCTAATTTAGGGGTGAAATGCACAGGGCGTTGTCCAAACAGTGTCACCGGAAGAATTGTCTCCCGACATATTGGCAGAATTGTTGGTCAACGTCTCCAGTTTCAAGGGCTTTATTCGATATCGGGCGATTCAGTACCAACTTCGGACTGCATAGAGATATTTGGAAAAGCAGGAAAGGGTGGGGTAGGCAGGAGAGTAGGGGCGGGATGGGGAAGAGGGTAGGTGCGGTGGCTAGGCAAAGGCAATGATAAAGAATCATTGCTGGGCAATGATGAAGAATCATTGCTGGCAAGATTAAAACTTGAAGTGGGTTTATACGAATATGTAACGGTAGGCCGATACATTCAAGAATAGCGGGCTCTAATATCGATTCTGTTTCGATTCTGATGCTTAGTGTTAGGTGAGTATTTTGATACCTTTCGATAACCCGGGTGCGGAGGCGTGTTTTCTAACTTTTAATGATATAAGGAAAGTAGAAAACAGAAGTCGAATCACATGTGAATTTCACAACTGTAATATCATCAGGAAATGCTAAAAGCGCATAACAACCTCTGATATAATGTCCCATTAAAGGTCCGTACTTTAGATATAAAGCTCTAATGTTTGAGATTTTAGCACTTATGTCGGGGAACAGTCTTGTAGTTTTGGAGTGCTTGGTTGGAAGCGTGTAATTAAACATTTTTGAAAGGGGGGGAGGCCGCTAGTCCTCTTCTTACAAACTTATGTCAAGAAACCGGCAGAATCTGAGATCAAATTTCAGATAAACCAGTTTTATGGTCTATTACGCCTACATCAAGATGAAAACAATAGGCGCATGCGTCCTTGAGTTAACAGATTTTTTTTATCTGTTCTCATACTTCCTGTTCTGTTTTCGATTAATGAAGCTGTTTGTAGATGCAAGGATCCAGAAGGCATCACAGTATCCAGAGCTCGCTCTAGGAAGACACCGTCGAATATACTGTACTTGTATTCTTAAACGACAGGTTGTCGAATTTGCTCGCAGCAGGTTATATACAAAGCAGCAGTTCAGATCTAGCAACTGTAAACGTGGATTTCTGTTCGCCAGGATCATCTTTCTCGAATTTTGAGGGTTAAGCTTGAGTCGCGAAAATTACTTCCTGAGGAAAAAAAGTCCGTCCATTATTTTTTTCGTAAATACTTGTAAATAAAGTGTGTAACCCTTTAAAGAATCGCAAAGGATGTTATCTCTGGTTATTTTCCATCATTTTTTGGACACTATCGACTTAGTATGTTTTTGTAGTCTGAAGCAGGGTTGCTAGTCTGGCCACTCTATAACGTCATTCCGGATTATACAGTCTAGTTTAGTTTAGACATCTCAGCTCAAGCACACATGAGAAAAACGTCGTGCGGGGTTAGCGAAAATTTGATCCTCACTAAAAGCCATTTCTGACTTTTCGCGAAAATCATATCCTTGAGAAAAAAAAATCATCTCAACACTACGTTATAGAATAAACCTCCAAATGAGAAAGGCCGTCATAACGGTTTATCTCAATTTCCTTCCACGTACGAGAAATACTAAAACAAACATTTTGCGTCTAAACCGTATAGGATTTCCCTAGTAATATTATTATACTACGCCTTCCGGTAAAAGGATCGGCTTATTTCATTTTTCCCCCTGCTTTGTCACTACTGTAGCTCGTGACTATTTCCTACAGCCTCATATAACAGGTTCTGCCCTGTATAATATACAGCCTCATTATTATATCATTATCACTATTATTATTATGATGATTATTATTTACCGTCCTCCTTTACTCACCATCATTCGGTTCGTCTGCTGTTGCCCTACTTATGAAGTGAGGAGTTTGTCTGAGATTATACTGAGCATTCCGGCTAGAGATTATGAACCGTGTGGTTCGATACCTCATCTCAGGAGCTGGACCCACCCCTTAACATCAGTCAGAATCAGATTATTATGAAATCTCTGTCTATGAACGGTAAAGGCATAAATCAGCCATTGTCAATTAAAAACATATGAAAGCTGCTGTACAAACTTAGCCAAATTATTTTCACAATGGCGAAGAAATACTACAGATAAAAATGCACTCAAGAAATTAATGTCCCTGTTTGAAGTAATATAATGTCATTTTTATGACAGAAATGTAATCTAATTTTATTAAGGCCACTGTGGTTTTTCTTTCTTTTGAAAGAAACAGGATCTTACAGATAGAGGCCGTAATAAAAAAAGGATACTGTATTTTTTTCATACTTCTTTTTTGTCCATCGCGTTCAAAAGCACCGGAAAACGGAAGAGAGCCTGATGCAGAAAGATTTTTCTTAAAAAGAAAATGCAAAGAGAATAAGAGAAGGGAAAGAAAAGATATTGAGAGTGAGGGAGAAATGAGAAATGAAATCGATGTGCTGTCGTGGCACTAACCTCCTAGCCGGCATCTCTTGCCATTCACAGTATGATAACCAAATAGAAAGGATTGGTGCTCCGGGGAAATCACGCCAAACCCAGCTTGGAAGATATCAAGATAGAAAACGGTCCTGATGCCGATCATTTTGCCTGCATTTTTCCTCTCCCTTTTAAAAATATTTTATACATATGCGTAGAAATTTCCACCATCAGCAAAAACATAAATTGCTAGAACCACAGAAAAGTGATTCCCAAGAAGGGTGCTCAAAATATCATGGACAGAATAGAAAACAAAGTTACAGATCTTGACGGAAACAAATCCGGAAAGGAAATTACTTACAGCAGTGAGGAGAAGCCAGTCAAAATTCATGAGACATGTAGTGAGAAGATCACAGTTAGATCTCGAGCACATGGTAACAGCTGGAAAACTGAATGGTAAAGGAAGGAGAAGAAGACTCAGGAAGAATTTTTTTTCTGCATGGCATTGTAGGTTGGATGCTGAGATGGACAGTAGACAGATAGACGGAATTGGAAGCCCATGGTCACGTACGCCATTCGACTTGCTGGGCCTACATGGAAAACAAGGAGCATTCCTGTTTGATGCACCACAATGTAAACAAAAACTGATTGTAAGAACGAGCTGTTGCTGCTGAACGGGTCCAAGACCACGTAGAAATGAAGCATTATTCTGGATGTTCTGGCGTGATAGATAGACATTATCTACTACAGTTCGACGTCAAATTTAGATGAATTATTTTAGAGGGAATAAAGAGCATATTTTTTTCAAAATACAGTATGTTAACATTTTTGTTACATGCTTGCTTTGTTTTGTTTCTGTCATTCTATGACTGGGCATCTCCGATTCTTCTCCACCAGCCATCTTCCTCTTCTTCTTTTTTTCAATGAACAAGTTTGCTCCGACTTCCACAAAACAGTCATGCTGCCCCCTTNCCGTCTCCCTCTCCACCCAAAAGTTAGGAACAACGTTTGAATGCACAATCACAGGCTAGTTCTAGGCCTAGAAGGTTTTGCTCTGCAATGTCGCAGAACTTTGGGCTTTTTGGTGCCTGAAACAACCATCACTACTCAAATTTCTGGTTCAGCCCTGGTGCTTCATCAGAATGAGCATTTTCAGTGCTAAGACTACTATCTCCCTATTTACCTTCCTTCTACAGACAGTCTAATATCTGCCTCTTCATGTCCACTCAGTCTAATGCCTACAACTGTAGTATGTCACTGTCCTATTTACTCGGTCAGATCTTCGTTGAGGTGTGCGAAGAACAAAGCGTAGACCCGAGATCAATACTTACTTATTAAGCAAAGATTTCCCGGAAAGAGGGCGCGAACGATCACATTAGAGGACGCCACGTCTTATAATAGTAATCAAGCGAAATGACTGTGTGGGCCAGACTGAGTCGACCTGTCATACGATTCTTTTGAACAGTATGATGGATTTTGTTTACTGATTATTATGTCAGCTATCGATTACTTGGCAGTGGCGCCTACTAACAGAACTGTTTACATGATCATCAATAAACATAAAAACAACAAATATATGATGTCTTATAGGATTCTGTCTTTCCCAGTTTGCTTTCTTCTTCTGTGCCTCTCATTTCAACCGTAAGACGGAATGGAAGGGGAAGGGAAGGGGCAAATCTGTTAGCCACATTACACTTGTGTTTATTATGCCTCCTTGAGAAAATATTTTCTTGTAAAGAAGTCAGAATAAGAGAGGACATGCGGGTAACACTGAAAAGATTATGGATAGATATTTTTTTAATGATCCTCATTCGTCAAAACTAAATTATTTTAAAGAATCAAAAGTTGCCCTCAGTGAGGATTGAACTCTAGACCCTTAGTTCTCAAGTCCATTGCTCCGACCATTGGGCACCGTGAATTCCAACAGCTCAGCTCGATAGCTGCTATCGAACCGTTGGAGTTCACGGTGTTAGCAAGCAAGAATAAATACTGCATGACGAGTTGTGAGTAGCATCATAGCTGTTATTTTTACCCCGTACCAGCCACACGTGTACTGTAAGTGGCAGATCCCCGAAGAGGGGACCGTGACAGTCAAACTTAAGGGTGTTTGATATTTATTGAACAACTTTTGACGTGCCCCTTCCCTCTTTTTTTTCACCATTGTAGGGTCTCAGTCAATGAGTTGAACCCATGGGAGTGTTTGCCGAACAGCAAAATCGTTCATGTGAGAGCAACCGCGGCTGATGTATCGTTTGGTAGACTAAGTAATAAATCATTAAAGGAATCTACCCACCGATTAGTAGACTTTGCAGTAAGAACGAATACTCGGACCCCAAGTACCGCAGAGCACCTGAAAATAAATGGGGTCGGGGAGACTCAGAACACGGCCAGCCTGGCCGGAAGCACCCTACCCCTCGAGGGAAATCATCCTCACATCCGGTTCCTTGGATTTGACAATCGCTAGCGATATGATTGGTTGGTATGGACATCTCGGGTTAATGTGTTTGTTCAGACACGATCACTCCGGCACATGAAAAAAGAAGACTCAGATAAGGGAGTTGGGGGCGGTGGGGGAGAGGGTTAGAGATACGGGATCGCCTTGTAGAACAGAAATCCCACTTTTTTAATAATAATACGTCATATAATATAAATAAGGTGGTATACTAGTTTTTCATACAGGCTAATTCCTGCTTAAGGGGCTGCATACAGTTATTAGCAGGCCTGATCATTCTCGGACTTTCTCGACTCCCTCAGAAATACGTACCGCTTTACTGATCTCATTTGGTATGGACCTCTCTACCTTAGGACAAGCGCTCGAGAATTAGAGAAATTACATGTATTTGATTAAATTAGTAACCCCATCCATTCTTCACATGGACTTGCTATGCCTGGACTCTGATTTCTGATAGGGGCATAGGCCTGCTGACGACAGACAACAAAACATGGCGCCATCTTTGATCCTTGAAATCTGACCAAGGTAAGAAACCTAGTTTTTGTTTCAGCAAATTATGAATAAGTGGCGGATACCTGAAGCTTTATAAAGAAGAGTTAGCTTTTAAAAATATGAGGTTTCTTTAAATAGAAAAAAAAGGCTACCACGCAACTTGGTATTGACAAAAATGATGGCATATCAGATTTTATGGTGTAGGTGAATTTGTAATGAAATGCAGAGGCGTTACATGAATGCGTCCCCTTAGCTGTATTTTATGACGACTAATCAGGTTCACGTTGGACAAATGTATAACATAACGAGAAGAATGAAGTTTCATTCCGTACTTGACCTGATGTATAACTTGTACCCTGCGTCTCCGTCAGCAGTGATGCAAAAGCCCTCTTCAAACTAGATACCATAATGCATTATCAGCCAGATTTATGAGAAAATTACCCATGCGCTTTTTACCCTCTCTGGGAGTATCTGCTTACATATTTGCCTGACTGGCGTTGACAAAGTGTGTGTGACCG
The DNA here is from genome assembly GCA_033807755.1 of Ellobium chinense. Classification (NCBI taxonomy): domain Eukaryota; kingdom Metazoa; phylum Mollusca; class Gastropoda; order Ellobiida; family Ellobiidae; genus Ellobium; species Ellobium chinense. The sequence goes on along the minus strand of JAWQUT010000040.1, from coordinate 428,036 downwards.
AGTTAACAAAACAGCATTTGCACGACCCCACTTCGATTTTTCTCCGATGGGAAAAGATGCAGATTACAAGATGGGAAAAAGCGAAAAGCAAAACAAAAGTGTTCTCCGAGAGGCTAAAAGAGGAAAAAGCATACCTCGCAGCTAAGGGGGCTGAAAACAAAAAAAGGTTCATGTTTCTCCCGTCGAACACAACTCGTCCAATTTACAGCTCTTCATTTAAGCCCCTCGTTGATTGGCTGCTTCGCAACTTCCGGTCGGAGGAGAGTGTGGGCGCCGGTCTCGTGCATGAAACTGACACCGCGCACTCTGGCAAAAAGAGGGCTGAGGAGTGAAGAAACTGAAGAGGTCTTGGCGCAATTATCCCCTGGGAGATCTTCAGATTGATTGGGGACCTGGAAGAAAATACACCGACTCCATCTCATCTATATTTGAAAAGCTGCCTGGCTGAGTAGCCTCGGTGGTTGGTCATCCACGGAAAAAACTCTTGTACATTTTGGAAAGGGCTCTGTTTGTTTCGCTTGTTGCTGGCACCAATAGTTGTTTTTTTGGCTGTCTGTTCCTTTTTTTTTTCTACATTGTTAAGTTGTTCTCCTGGGTTATTGTTGCTGGTGTTTCCTGCTAAGTAATTGTTGTTTATGTGCCAGTCGTTGCGGTTTTTTTTTCCAGGTATAATTCCGATTTACCTCACTTTTTTATTATTTTGTTCTCTGCATTTTTATTGCTTTGTTTGTCCATCTTCTTTTTCTTCTTCTTCTTCTTCTTCTTCTTTTTCTTCTTCGTCATCAGGTCTTTATTTTCTTCTTCCAGATGCAGGATCTGACTATCAGTTTTTTAAGATGCGATGTATATGTTTATTTTCTTGATTCATTGTCTAGGGGTGTACTTCCATGTATAGCACAGGGGGTTCACCGTTACAGAGTCGTCTACTACACACTGTACATTGATTATAAATGGTGGAAAAGTGTAAGTAAACAAAGCAAACCACCGACTGACCCCTGCATCTCTCCCCCNCCAAAAAAAAGGCTGGTGAAAAAAAAAATCAGATCACCTTGTCTTATTTGTTTGCCCCTGGTGCTAATTATGGAGTATTTCATAATATTTGTTGTCTCCAGGGTACCCTCCTTACAAGTTGCCCGCTCCTAGGAGTCTTTGCGCCTACGGAATTTCCTCAGCTAGTCTTTCAAAGATCTCTTCTCGTTAGACTTTAATCATGTTGGCCTAGATTGGTAACTTTGGGAAAACCTGGTGAAGGCCAGTAAAACATTATGAGGGAAAAGTAGTCGACAGGAGAATTGTAGCCTAAAGGCGTTTTATGGTTCTAATCGGCAAACTTGTTAACTTAATTATGGCCTACTGGTAATTCACTGTTTTCGAGCTAATGGCCTACTTGCTTCCTGTCAGCATAGCTGCTTGTTTGTCCTGCTGTCTTTACACTCTCTCTCTCTCTCTCTCTCTCTCTCTCTCTCTCTCTCTCTCCTCTCTCTCTCTCTCTCTCTCTCTCTCTCTCTCTCTCTCTCTCTCTGTTCTTTGTTCCTTCTTACCAGTCCAGTTATTATTCGTATTATTTCACCTCCCGTTTAGCCTCTTATTTGTACTTTTCAGTCAGACAATATTTTGTATCCGTTAAGAATAATTGCAGGACGGTGCCAGATGAGGATGGAACTGTGGTTAGCAAACAGGTCAGTGAACTCAGGCCTTGTTGAGTTAGGAGCCGGCATCACAAAAGTATGTGTTAGAAGATCGCTGGAGACTCTAGGGCACAAGAATCTAGCCTAGTTCTAGACCTTCAGCGAAACCGCTCACTGCAAACTCTTAACTTAGAACTTGCGCATTAACGATGGGATCTGTTATAAAGTTGAAGAATACTAAGGGTGCATTCAGCACCGATGCATTAATGAAATTGCTACGATGGTTAGAGATCCCATCGTTACAGCGCAAGCTCTCAGTTATTCAATAGTCTTGTACGTGGTAGCTCTATCCAACGCTCAGCGTTTTCAGACGATTTAGAGGGAAGCATTTTATAGATAGTGATCTTGTGAGGGCCATATTAACTTAGTCGCTACGTATCTCTTAAGTCCGTCATTTAACTCAGATATAAACAGCTCTCAGACTTCTCGGTAGGCCCCCAGAAGAAGTACTCCCATGTCACGCGATGTTTCCTGTATTGTATAGTGAACTATTCCAATCACAAGCAAATGAGTTCACCGTTACCGAGTTACATCAGCACTCGAAAAGACATGTCCTCGCGAAGGGGTTAACAGTATGAATGCATGCTTCATCATAATGCATGATGTGCAAGCATTTTGTAATCTAATAGTGCTTCCGCAGACCATCTTTAATATCCTTGGAGGCCCATATTTTTGTCGGCAGGCCAGCGGTTGGGTATCCTTGGTTTAGTCCTGTTCTCTGTAATTTGCTTTTATTGCAACTCCATAGTTAATTGATGCTCTGCGCTAACCACGGTAACCATTACTAATATTTTGATAGTTTCGCATGATTACCGCACTACGATAACTAACGTAAAGATTCTGCATACACGGCCACTGAGGCTAAAATTCGTGCATGTTCTAATGGTGTCTCGACTGAACCGCCAGAACATTTCTCAAAAGAAGACAATTAATTTACCTGAACAAACTGAGAATTGCCACCGGCAGACAGGCAGCAGCCCAAGTTCCCTTGTAGAACAACTTTAATGACCCATTGCTTGGGTAGCCTGCACGTTTGCTTTCATTAGGTAAATAAAGGGATACTTGGAGTAATTAATACGGTGGCCTCTCAGAGCTATTGTCCATTGTGCTCCAGACATCTGAAAACGATGAGAGGCGACCCGATCATTGCATTCATAGTGGACTAGGACGCTTTTCATTGTCGATGATCCTTAGCTTAATGGAATGCATTCTCTTGAAGAGGCGAATTTCCAGTCGCTGATTTTGGAAATCAAATCTGTGCTATTTACATTGAAGCCTTGGTCAGCTAGAAAAAAGACTGGGGGAGGCGGGGATGGGGGAAGGGGGAAAGGGAGAAGGGAAGATTGATTTTGTTTTAGGTGGTATGGGAAATGGGATTGTGGCTTTGAAGTCATCAGGGATAACCAAATAAAAAAAAACTAAATGCGAATTTCAAAGGCATGTTTGAGCACGCGTAAAAATATTAAACACATACAGAGCCAGGAACTCCGCCGTTATTTTAAAGGATTGAAACCTGAAGAGGGAGAGGGGGGG
>JAWQUT010000040.1:411353-424781 GCA_033807755.1 Ellobium chinense | reverse complement strand
TGATGTGCTGTAGTTTACGGCCCGGCCTCCTGCTTTTTTTTTTCCCCCACTTTAACCTCGATGATCAGACAAAGAGACAAAAAAACACAGCAAGTGAAGCCATCGGATACCATGCTACTTATAGCTGTTTACTTTGTAAAAGAAGAACGGCAAATCAACTTTCCCCAGCACGTGAGCGGATAATCTTACTGCGGGTAACAGAGCTTTCATTTTCAAGTTTGGATCTCTTACGGATCGTGATGGGTGTTATGGATGGATCTGAAATTCACCTCTGGTTCAAGTATGTAACGTGCAATAGGATCGCAACACTAAGAAATGTCATATGCGCATGCATGTCACTGCCATAACAGTCCGTTAAGAGATCCGAGCTCGAAAATGAAAGTCCTCTATTTCTCTTCACGTGTTTAAAAAAAAAAAAAATCACGGAAAGTCGTTTTAGCATGATAATTAGCATGTTATGATCGGTGACTGTGCATTTAAGCCTAACCTTTCTTGGCTGTCCCAGAGTCTGTATTTCGAAGATGGAGTCAACAGAATAATAATAGATGCCTTGATTGAAGGCGAGGATTTTTTTCTAGATCTTGGAGAATAACGGCAAAAACAAAATAGTTTTCGATTATTAACGGAGAAATTGCGCAGGTGCGCAGACACTAGACTACCTGATGCCCTTCCCTGGTTTCCATACCGTCAGAAGTCAGGCAGTTGTGTTTCAGATATTAAAATGAAACGGACGATTTTCAGATCGTGAACTGATCATGCTGATTCGTGTTTGGTAACTAAAGCCTTGATCTGGATATCTGACTGAGTCTCAGATAAATCTACATAATTATAGACAAACATCCGACTGACTACTGCGCGTGCCATTTTCTTTCACCGGCTTAATCCGCTTTAGTGAGACACGCTATTCGGTCGAACTTTGCAAGCGCAAATGGATAAAAACTGGCATAAGAATAATAGCGTCACTGAATACCCGAATGATTGTTGAGAACGAAATGTGTGGACACATGATGTTAGAGATGGCGAACACTTCCTTATGCAAAAACATGCAGCACTGGTAATTTATGCGGGCTGAGTTTCGTGGTATCTTGACGGTCCTTTTACATGAAATTACGTTTTGGTGATGTTTCATTTGACACAGGCGCCTGCATGAGGAGTTATGTAGAACAGAACTTATGTTCTGGTCACGCTAACCCAACACTCTTTCTTCAGACTGTTAAATCTAAAATTAATATAAACTACATCGATACGAGAGCGACGTTCTCCTTACTGCGTCTCCGCTAAAAGTCAGCTGCGCCATTTCTGCTGCTTTAAGATGACACGAGCAGGCTAGGTCTCTGAATCCTTGACTAACTCACACATTTCCAGATATATTCGTGTGGCTCTCTCCCTGTTTGTGCACCGATCTCATGTAACCAGAACCTTAGCATCAGCTTTTAAGTGTTGTCTGATTTTGTACGTGTCACGACCGATTTTTGCCATCTTATCTGTAATTGAAACATGCGGTTTGATGAAAAGGTGACTACAGAAGCTCAGAATAAAAGGGGAGCGGGGTGTGAGGGAGGGGCTGGACTGACCGACTTTAAGTTGTTTTGTTCGACACTGCTCAGAAAAGGCATTCCCTCACACACAATAAAAAACAACAAAATTCTGGCTTGCACGAGTTTTGAAAGGTTTGAGAAATGGAATTTTTCTGAGGGTTATATTAAATTCTGCAAGTACGGTGGTATTACTGTTTTAGTGACAATGATGTTTTTTTGTGAGTTTAAGGGACGATAACAATGACAATGGCAACCATGTATGGTGGTGACGGAAAATGATCATAACTCTTGACTGAAATGTTGAAAATATCAATACTTTTTTCTTCTTTTTTGCTCTGCTTTGACTATCATATTTGTCTAGTTTACAGGCTAACATAGTTGTTGCACTTCGTGGATAGCAGTTTCGTAGATTGCGAAAGAAGTTATTTTCTAAGATTATTATGTCAGCCTGAGGAGGCGTTGGCGGTAAGTTGATTGAAATTGGGCGCGGAAGAGCGACAGATCGATAATACTTTCACCACATACATTTTCTCCACCTTCACCTCCTCCGCTCACTACATCATTTATTAGCCAGTATCAATTTTGCTGTACCGTGATAAATTCAATGACTCTATCGGAAAAAGAAAACAAACAAGCTATTTGCATCTGTTTTGACAGGGACTTTTCTTGTTGTAATCGAAATAAATTTATACAGGCGAAATGTTAACATATTCTAGAACGAAGTGACTTATTTTTGTATTTGTTGTCAATCCTTGATTACCCTCTGCGGAGCGTCATAGCATGGGGTCAGGATGTGAGAGAAGAAAATGAGGAATCACTGCCATTTGACAAGTCAAGAGCGTATGTGCCATAATCTCAGTTTTAAAATAGGCGCAAAAAAAAAAAAGAACGCACATTGCGCCTCTTCTTATCACAGACAGTGACCTTGATAATGACAGTGATCTTTATTAGCAAACCTTTTAAAAGGAACATATATATGGTATGGAACATTACAATGTCTAGATGTTGTTTATTATAAGGATAGGAAACTAAAAGAACATATATACTCTCACCTCACATTACTATAAAGAAATCAATTTTATTATATAAGATACAAATAATGCTAATAAATTTTCTAATTACTGTATAGTTTGTACTTTCAAAGGGTTATTTTGTCTTAAAGAAATTTGGACGGTTATAGTAGCATGGTTTTAAACAGGATTTCCTTTTTGTCAGTTTATCAATAATGCATACAGTCGGCTATCTCAGAAAGAATAAACCTATGAGAAAATAACTTGAATGGTTTTTTTCTTTTTTAAAAAAAATGCAGCCTGCATCTTTTATGACAACTACTTTTCTTCTTATTGTTAGAGTGAGCCGTCGAGATTCTTTATAAACATTGTCAAAATATCGTCTATCAGGCGACGTGATATTTTTTCTGTACGTACTGTTATAGACCTGCTGACCTCTACCGACGCGCCATTACGTGGACTAAAACGTCATGTCGGGGGGGGGGGNGGGGGGGGGGGAAGAAAACAAAAACTAGCCAAGATGTTCCAGCTATTTTGAGAACGACTTTTGCTCTTGATGGTGTTGTGGGGCGTAGCTCAGTCGAATTTCGTTATACACACGCATGGATATATCTGGGTCGATGCGACATTTGTTTGTGTATTATAGACCAGATGTCCTCCTAGGGGGCACCGTAACACTAGCTGAGTGCGTGGTCAGGGCGGCAGACTGCGCAATATATTGAAAATATTGGTAGAGACGGAAAGATGTCTAACTGTCTGACTGCCTTTGTTCACAGGCGCCACCCTCCATCACCAGATAATGTCTTGTGTATCATGATTTGACAAACAGAACTTAGGAAATATCATATAAAACAAATGGGGTTTGCTTAGAAGTGGGGACAAATGTATTCCAGTTATTTGTTTTGGAAATGTGTGTAGGTTGAGGGAGGAGGAGGAGGGGGAGTGGGAGGGAGCATTTTGTCTGATAGTCCTGTCTGGACGTCATGATAAGAAGTTCCAGTTTCTTTTAGTTTACGGATTTTAAGACCACGGTGACCTTAATTATGCGTTTCTTGAGACCAGTATAATTTTGTCTTTAAGTGTCTTTTGAACAAGAGTTAAGAATATGAGAAAGAACATCTTGGGTTTGCAGTTGGTTACGTACACATCAGCTCATATGTTTTTTCACACACATAACACACACACACACACACACACACACACACACACACACCACGAGAGCTTTTCACACTAATCGTACAAACTGTGTTCTCAGTTATATCTAAGCTTAACTGAATGCCACCTTCCGTTCCTAATCCTCCTCGTCCTCTTAACACCCACTCCTCTCCAACACATCCCACCTCTTTCCAAATCCTGAGCTAATCATGATGCAGTGAATACGTTTTGGAAATCACCCCAATATTAGATACCCACGACCAGATTAAAACAAGGAAAACTCATCATCAGCAACTGCAAGACAACAGATGATTTCTTCTTCTTCTTCTTCTTCTTCTTTCTTCGATGAATTCTACCATGCTAAAATCTTGGTCTAGCCTGACTCTTACATATAGGATTGCGCGCAGGAGGTCGTCACAGTTGCTTTGTGGCTGGGCTTCATTATTTTAGCCAGACATCCAACATCTGCCTTTGATAGGTGCGACATAGCAGATGACGAAAACAGCAAATTAATATTATTGGTGTGAACAACTCCCGGCTATCGCACTGAACCCCATCCTCTATTCCCCTCTCCTTCTCTGAGGCCGAACAGGAACGGATCGGGATCATAGTCAGTCAGTCAGTCAGTCAGTCAGTCAGACCTCCTTAATAGCCCCCCCTCCCCTTTTTCGTTCCATACCCTACGTCATCTCAGCCATCCCCTCACCCACTGTGTACATACAATAAAAAATTCAACAGCTCAGGTTTCTCTTAAAGTGCAGCTGACATCCTGCTTCCGACTATTTTAGTAATCAGGAGGACCTCCTGTATCTTTTGGGTAAGGTCATTCGCGTTTTCCAACTGATTTGATTGAGGCATCCTACTACACATACAGATATATCATGTATCGCCCGTAATGATGTATAACGTTGAAATTCAACAAATTTTGGTCAGCCAACTAAAGAATAACATTATGATTTTTAAGTCTCATGTCCAGACTAGTGCCCGCTCATGCAACCTCACACTATTATTGCCCCGGCAGGCTTGATCACTCTAGAACTTTTCCACGGCCATAGACAGGCGCTGATCATTAGCATTCTGACAATATCTTATACTGTCTATAGCCAGATATCCATTTTATTGAGGGGGTGGACTGAGGGAAGTGTGAATGAGATGTTTTCCTAAACACGACCACATTCAGGAATTAAACCCACGGTCTTTAAGAACTGGAGCCCGAAGCCATGACCTTCCGCTCTCCATGCTCCACAAATGCAAAGTTTGAAATCATTTTGTTCAGAAATCTGGAGCAATTCTGATGACAGTTTAACAACCCATCTACAAGTCAAACATTGAAAGACGTAATCTTTTCACGAGGAATTACTCTAATATACTTTCTGTCAATAAAAAAAAACTGCACATCATGATTTTTTTTCTTTCCAGATTCGTTGATTTTTTATAAATTTGTTCTGTTTAATACGATGCCATTCGTATGACAACACGGATGATATGAAGGCTTCTAGCAGTAGCATCTCAGACAACCAGAGAAGTAGTACCAGTTTGAGATTGAGTGTTGTCACTCGTAAAGATTTTCCCCTTACAATAGGGTAAAATGGCTTTACGAAAAGCCATTTTTCCCCTGTGCAGAGGGAATTTGCTTTTCCTAAGTTGCTGGGGGAAAAGAAGCGAGATTTTTTAAACAGTAAAATTATTGATTTCCTCCCATTAATTTTGTTTTACTATCGTGTTAGGGAAATGTAGGGAAAAAAATCATTCTCGCTGTAGAGGAAAAGTACGGAAAAGCACATGACCAGAGTGGCATCACTGGTGAGATGCGATGGTGTAAAGGAGAGAGAGACAGAGAGAGTGAGTACGTACAGATTGCGGCCTAGGAGAGTCTGGCGATTAGTGTCATTCTGAGAATGAAAATCGAAGGCAATGAACAGTGGAGGGGACTTACAGGGCCCTTGGCTGACTACGTACAAAGAGTTTAGGTCCGGAATCGCTCTGTGAGGTACCCGACCAATTACGTGGCTCGAATGAAACGAGAAATGGAAAGGTTGGAAGAGGTGGAGATAGAAACAGTGAGAGGATGTTCTTTGGAGAGACAGAAACAGCAAGGGGATGCTCTTTGGAGAGATTCACTGTAATTATTGTCTGTTATATGAAACTGTGTCCGAGGAGAGGGAAAAGGGGGAGGAAAGGGGAGAGAAGGAGTATGTGAGAAAGGAAGTTTTCTTTAGTGTGATGTACCATAGTTATGCAAGACGGATCCTATCGAAAGGGTTTGAAAGGAATGGAGGGAGGGAGAGAGACAGAGAGAAAGAGAGAGTGAGAAAAGAAAAGAATGCAGTTTGACATGGAGATGTTAGAAAGAAAGAGTGAGAGAGGGGACGGAATTAGAAATGTATTACCGAAGAAGGGAGACTGCAAGGGGACAAAGGATCCGAAGTTTGGGAAAAAGCACCTGTTTCGTGGTGTATTCCAGAACCAGTCTTTGGGTTGAGTCTGGCGACGTCTAATGATGAGTACGGGGATGTGGTACCACGATTACCATGATATTGTTGTTGTTTGCCTTCTTCTTCTTCTTTTGTTTCTTCTTCTTCTTCATCATCATCTTCTTCTTCTTCATCTGTTTCTTCTTCTTCTTCATCTTCTTCTTCTTCATCTTCTTCTTCATCTGTTTCTTCTTCTTCCTCTTCTTCATCTTCTTCTTCTTCCTCTTCTTGCTGCTGCTGGTGATAGTGGTTGTTGTTGTTGCTGCTGCTGTTGTTGTTGTTGTTGTTGTTGTTGTCTTACTGTAGTGCTGACAACCCTGACTATGTTAATGGTTACCTAACAACTCAAAGATCGTTTTACTGTTACATAAACATCTCCGTACGGGGTATGGGTTCTGCTGGGGACTTCAAGCTCCAACCATCCACCACCAATCATTCAGCCTATCAACTCTCCCCCAACAGATCCAAGAATGGGTGTGTGTGGTGTGCGAGAAAAGGCGGCGCCTGATGATGTCTACGGGGATGTGGTATCACGGGTACCACCCGGATTCCGAGAATCCTTTAGAGAGGCAGATGGTAGGCGGGGGTACTGCCATGCATCTTGACAAGGTGAGAGAGTTGCACGGTTTATGTTGTTCTTCTTGCTGTTATTGTTGTTGTTGTTGTTGTTGGTGGTGGTGGTGGTGTTGCTGCTGCTGCTGCTGTTGCTGAGGTTGCTGCTGCTCTGCTGTAGCTGCTGATAAGATTGTCGTGGTTGTTAGAGAAACGGTAAATAGAAAAGGGTATCTGCATGGATCTTGATAATGTGAGAAAACTGCATGGTTGTTACTGCTGTCGTTTTTGTTGCTGTTGCTGCTGCTGCTGCTGTTATTGTCGTTAAAGAGGCAAATAGCAGGCATGATGTACAGCATGCATCATAACAAGGTGAAAAGGCTGCATGTTGTTTTTGTTGTTGTTGTTGTTGTTGTTCCTACTGTTGTAAGGCTGTTGGAGTCGGTCAAGAGGCAGATGACAGAGGATACCAGCATACATTTTAATAAGATGAGAAGGTTGCGTACTTATATTTACTGTTGTTGTTATTATTGTTGTTATTATTATGTTGTTGATGTCGTTGTTGTTGTTGTTGCTATTGCTGCTGCTGCTGCTGCTGCTGCTGCCGCCGCAGCTGCTGGTGTTGCTGCCGCTGCTGCTGCTGCTGCTGCTGCCGCCGCTACTGCTGCTGCTGCTGTCGCCGCCGCTGCTGCTGCTGATATGATTGGTGTTGTGGTCATTGGAGAGGCACATAGCAGGGTCTAAAGTGTGCATCTCGACAAGATGTAGGAAGGGGTACAGGCATGCACCTTGACAAGTTCAGGAGGCTACATGATTATTATTGTTGCTGTCACGAGGTCAGGAATGCAAGCAGAAGTATTGCAGTCTGATGCCTCGTAACAAATTAAAGAAAGATTAATTTTTCCAGGCTGCTAATCAAAGGCACGAACAGAACAAGCTTGGTTAGCTACAAACTACAAGTTTATTAACTATAAAGTACGAAATAAACGAGATCTGCGTGTGTGTCTGCACGATGTGGGTGTTTGCATGTGTTGTAATAAAAAGGCTACACAGGAAAGCAAAATCAGACCAGCAGAAGCTAAAACGATCAAGCCTAGGGCCTGGCTCGGCCTGTTCTCAAATATGCATATATATATAGTAAAAGGGTTCCTACCTTACATCTTGCACAGAACAAGAAAACATTAACTTTCACACATCCACATCTAATCTAGATCTAACTCCAACCTTCACTCTAACTTAGCACAGTTACTAGACTAGGCTAGTATCAACTTGGAAATCACACAACTTGGGTACTACTTTCAGTTCCAGGAATAATAAGTTCGTCCATCACCAGGACTCAGAAACACGATAATGTCTATATTACAATCCCAAAAATCGAAGTGACAAATAATCCCTGAATATAGAGGATATTCTAACACTCTGGTCGTCCACCACCAGGATTCAGAAACAATATATTCCCAAAAAGTCGAAGTAAACAATTCTTGAGTACAGAGGGTAATCCGACACTGTAGCTATACGTCCATCTTTAACCTTAACCGCCCAGCACTCGCCTGGAAAGTCAAATTAGTAGGTTACTAATACACGTTCGCCAATGTTATAAGGTTGGGCGTAGCAAGCAGAAACAAACGCAGTAAAACAACGAAGAAAGAAAAAAAATGCATGCATCTTCTTAAACTTGATTGACATAGCATTGCAGAAAATATTATGACTGGAGATTCTTGATCTCCCGGATAGATACTTAGACTATGTACTTAGTGATATGCATTAGCACATGGATATATGTAACAGGATTGCCAAGTGGATATTATTACGAATTTGATAACAATGAATAGCAGATATAAGCATTAGGTGATTCATACACATAAGCTTTACTTTAATCTTTAGGCACTGCTCCTGCTCCATCTACTTACTCACCTCCAAGGTCCTTGATGCAGGCAGTTGCGTTGCTTCGTCTCTTAGCTTCCACTATACGGGGACTACTTTCTGTCCTAACCACAAGTTAGGTACAGCAAATAATATTCAATTGTGCAAATGCACATGGGCAATACAGTTACCCTAGAACTTCTTCCAACTACACGTTGGTAAGATTGATAAGTACTTTATTCCAACTACACGTTGGTTTTTATTATTACATGTATATCAACAGCGGCTTGGACTACACGTCCAGCCCTGAGACTGAGTAAGGATGTTGTGTCCAACAAAGGATAGGATGCAGGATGTAGGCCGGGAGTGGTCTCATGGGTCTCATCGCCCGTTAGTATCAAGCTCTATGGGCATAAATTTCAGCTCCCCGAGTGACAGTGATTGGAAGGGACTTGGTGTGGAGCGTGAGAAGGCTTAGAATTACAGTAATGATTAAAAGAAACGTTAGTCGGGTCACAATTAGATTGTTAGAGGTTAAACAATCTGTACAGGTCTTGGAAGTTGCAAGGATCAGGCGACAGTTGCCATTGTTTTAGTTGTTGTAGTTATGACTGTTGCGGTTGGTTTTATGGTTGTCATTGTCATTGTTTGATGGTGCTGACGAGGTGAATCTGTGGCTTTTTTTTTACACAACAGTACGCAGTTGTTGGTGTGGTGCTGGTAGTGGGAGTTGTCGCAGTTTGGACGATGACAGACATCAGTTGTCTTTTGTGCAAGGTGTAATGGTGTTAAAGTTACTTTTATTCTCTCGTCGCTTGGTTCTCACTGGGAGTTGTTAGTTATGGTTTCACCATTGCAGATACTTGATGGATCACTTCGTGGTTACTTCCTCAAACAAAGGCTGCATCAGCCAGTTCAGATGGCAGATTCACCTTCTATATTGTTTTCCTGTTGCTGTTGTTGTTGTTGTTGTTGTTGTTGTTGTTGTTGTTGTTTTATGTTTTGTTAATGACTTGGTAATCGTTTTGCCCTTATTAAACTATGGTGCATGGTGTATAATGCATGCCAGGGTAATTGGAATGTTGTTTGCTTTGTATCGGTCTGACATAAATTTGTAATTCTGAAATTTGTATTGGAATTTTCCGGCCATGGCCTGTGTTGAAATGAGGTTTACCCGATACAAACACTTTCCATGATTACTGTTCTGTTTTTAAGAAAAAATATTTGTGGTGAAAATGCAACCGCATTGCTGTCTCTTTGTATTATATATCACATTGTACCTGAATATTCAGTCCATATGTATCCAAGTCATTCATTTTTTTTTTCATTTTCTGTCCTGTCACCCATCTGTCTGTCTGTCTGTCTGTCTGTCTGTCTGTCTGTTCTGTCTGTCTGTCTGTCTGTCTGTCTGTCTGTCTGTCTGTCTGTCTGTATCTGTCTGTCTGTCTGTCTGTCTGTATCTGTCTGTCTGTCTGTCTGTCTGTCTGTCTGTCTGTCTGTCTGTCTGTCTGTCTGTTCCGCTAACTTTTTCTGTCTCCCTAAGTTCTCTCTCTCACTTCAAGAAAATACCACACTTAAGGATATTCTGAGGACATTTTAGATCTCTAGACCGACAGTAAAACCAGTGTGCCATGTTATTCAGGAATTTCAAATTATAACTCGTGATGCGAGGTATCTTGAGGAAAAACAAAAGTCATTATGAGTAATTCCCTGGAAGTGGTTTTCTTATATCCGATGCATGTATAAATTTCTTTCTTGAGAATAACGCTGTTAGTAATTTTTATCCTATATTTTTGTATTCGTCTGACATTTTGAGAAAGCACTTCAACAAGACCCCCCAAAAAATTAATTTAGTATTTCTAATGGAAATCAACGTCAAGGATTGACATTTTATAAATAATAAGTTTCCAAATCACTCGAAGTTTGAGAAAGGCTTATGTTCTTAAATTACCTCGAAGAACCCGAAATCGAAGTAAGTGTTTGTTTGTTTGTTTGTTTGTTTGTTTGTTTGTTTGTTGTTTGTTTGTTTGTTTGTTTGTGATCGACTGACTAGGTCAGATCAATGTACAGTATCGGTGTCATTAGTCATCTTTCTTGAATTTGTCATTAATATTTTTTTTATTTTAAATCGGTTGTCTCGCGCTGATTCTTCAGTATGCGTTATTTTCAGCTTCAACCGACACTGTTTCTTTGTTAAGCGTGTCTTTACTTTGATAATTCCATTTATAATAACGTACAAATTATGTTCATCGTCAAATAGACGTGATTGTATCGAGTTCACATTCATGACTCTTTCCGAGTACTTATGACCGTATCCAACAGTACACCTGTCCCCTTCCTTTGTTCTGTGAACCTTTTGATGACACCAGACGGAGTCATTAACCGATATTCCAGAATCCACTGACAACCAGAACAATGGTCGTGCTGAGAAGCAATATAAAACACCCTTGGGAACTTTGGCTATATTACTATTTAATACAGTATTGCGGAGAACTAACATACTGAAGTATCTGCCATGAGATTTTAAATGGTCCGTGTTGACGTCCAGGATAATGTGGTACAAATTAAGCCAAGTGCAAATTGATAATGGTATCATTTTGTTAAGAATTTCAGTCTGGTTTTGATGACATTTTGGGAATTGATACATGATCTCAAAATTATAGACAAATAAATAAGATTTTGTGAGAAATTAATTGGTCTCATAATGCTAGTAAAAACCGTGTGTCCCCAAACCTAATTTTTTGCAAGATAAGCCGTTTATACGTCAATGCGGACTTTTCCCTCTTCGTATTCTTCTTTCTAGCTACATCAGTACAGACTGTCTCAAGATTGTAGGAAGTACGAACAGGCAAGGTCCATCGCCGCGACTGTTCTGTGTATAAAACATTTTTGTTTTAACAGTGGGCGTAAGTCACAGTGACCGACGAAATGCCTTGCTGGAGAATTTTGCATTGCTGCCAATGTTGGGACAGTGATAGATAATTTTGGTAAAGGTGTATATTTTGGCGCAAGAATACCATGGTGCTCTGGAGTCACCAGACTGACCCTTGGGATCGTTCTGCCTTCATTGCCCATCTCTGTTCCTCTTAACTCTATCAATACCAGACATCCATCAGCTCAACAGCACTATGTTATTGTCTTGTTGTGTAAGTTGCCGGCTGGCCATTTTAATACCAGACGAACTAGCACGTTGTGCGCTTTTTTCGGTTAGACAAGCACAACTTGAAAATCCGACTCCTGTATCAGCTGTAGATGATAGTTACAGCGTACAGATCCTGTTCTCCCGCCCACAGGAGTTTAAGGTTGCCTTCACTTTATCACAACTGCCAGTTTACAGTATGGTAACCTAAATAAGACAGTTCTGGCAATGTCAACATAATCGTCTGGCTTTGGAAATACTGAAGGAATACGTCTGCTTTCGCCACAAATGTATTGAAAAAAAATAATAAAAAGAGTTTTGTTCTTGTTTTGCAATGTCAATATTATCTGCCATTTGCTCCTATTCAGAATAAGTCTGTGTCTCCAGCTTCATTATTGTCTGGCTTTTTTTTTCGTCTGTCACCTTGGATAAATCCGCTTTCTACAGATTCTGAATTCTTGTATGTATATACTGACATTGGCGGCTTCGAGGTAATTGGCTTGCGGAGAATGGTAGGAGAAAACTATTTTTTTTTCTTTCCTGTCTACTCTTAAAGCTTGGCCTGCGTCCAAGAAAAGAGAAAAATATACACACTTGTGCAGTGGAACTTGTTGACCAGTATTTAAACCACACACGCATCCCGCACCCTAAAAAGCATCCTTTAAGATGCATGAAGCAGCATTTTGTGACTTCTCAGCGAGACAGTAGTATGCTTTCAATGGAGATCTTGTCAAGCTCAGATTTTGCAAAGCTTGGTAGGCGTCCATGAAGAGGGCCAAAAATGTGCACGTTTGTGCGTCTGCATTTATTGAGTAAGTTTCGAACCAGACACTCATTCCGCACCCGACACTCAACACCATGCATACTACACCCCGCCTCCTGTCAACTCCTTCCACCCCACGACCCTCACCTTCACGCAACCTAACTTACGCACCCCATTAAGGTGACTGAACTCAAGCAGCTTGTGGCTTCTCTGCTAGACAGAAGCATGCTTTTACTGGAGATTTGTCAAACTCAGATATTGCAAAGCTGTCTTCCCTCATAAAGCTTAGCCGGCGTCTATGAAGAGAGCAAAAACAACATACACATTTGTGCATCTGGATTTATGAACCAGTTTTTAAACCAGACATGCACCCCGCACCCGGCATCCTACACCCTGCACCCTTCACCCAACAAGCCACCTCTTCCCCACATCCCCCACCCCGCCGGCAATCTAACATATGCACCTCTTCAGGGTGCCTGAACTCAGGCAACTTGTTGCTTCTCAGCTAGACTACAGCATGCTTTCATCGAAGATCTTGTCAAAGCTGTCTTACGTCTTGAAGCTTGCGCACGTCATTGAATAAAGCGAAAAACGCACACTCTTGTGTATCTGAATTTATTAACCACTTTGTAAGCCAGACACGCTCCCCGCGCCCGACACCCTGCACCCGGCACCACGCCTCCCCCGCAGCCTAACATACACACCCCATTAAGGTGGCTGAACTCAAGCACCGTGTGGCTTCTCCGCTAGACTATAGCATGCTTTCATCGCGGATCTTGTCAAACTCAGACTTTGCAAAGCTGTCTTCCTTCTTAAGGTTTGGCGCTCATCCATAAAAAGAGACGAGACGAGACAACACACACACACACACACACACACACACACACACACACACACACACACACACACACACACACACACACACACACACACA
>JAWQUT010000040.1:372945-411142 GCA_033807755.1 Ellobium chinense | reverse complement strand
CCCCGCCAGTCTAGCATAAGCACCCCTTAATAAACAAAAAAAAACTCTTGTAACTTGTGGCTTCTCTGCTAGACTGTAACATGCTTTCACTGGAGATCTTGTCAAACTCAGATTTTGCAAAGCTGTTTTCCCTCTTGAAGCTTGGCGCGCATCCACGAAAAACACAAAAAGAGAAAAAAAACCTCACATCTGTGCATCTGAATTTATTGACATTCGGTGTTTGTGTCAAATGTGCACCCCTCTTTCCGTTCCTCCCCACCCCCATCCCCGAAGTGTAACATAAGCACCCCTTTAAAACACAAAAACACAATCAACTTACGCATTTCTGGTAGACTTTAACATTCTTTTATTGGAGATCTTGTCCAACTCGTTTTCTGTCAAAGCTGATTGGATGTTTTCTCTTCTCCTCAGCCGGACAGCATGATGACGTCAAGTATGGACGTGTCTATGACGTCAAACCTCTCACAAGCCTCGAGCCGAGATAGCAGGGGCAGTCGTGAATCGAGGGAATCAAGGTACATAGTCAGCTTTGTTTAATCGCAACTCTTCGGGAGTTTGGGGAAAAGTTGCAGTTAAAAGAGGTTGCACTGTGTTGCACATGCTGCGATTAAGCGGAATTTGCGATTAGGTGGAGCTGACTCTGTAATTAGAAGCTGGTTTACGTCTCTCGATCTCTCCCTTCCCAGGCTTAGCACCTTTTTAGATGTATCCCAGGACTCATCCATCTAATATTTGGTCTAGGGTCAGCGACAGGATTAGGATAGGATTAGAGAAGTTTCAAGTTTCAAGTTTATTTATGTAGGCGAAAGCCAATCACATGCAATATAAAGTCACATCAATATAAAAGAATGAAAGAAAAGGAGAAACGCATCATTGAGACAATCGGTACACATTATCGTTAAAAAATTATTTCAGAATGTGTACTTTTACTTTCTTAATCCTGCCCCTAACTCTAAGCCAACCTCTAGGTGGGAGAGAATCGAGATATTACCAAGTTTGCTTTTTTTTTTTGGTCGATGTTTTTCTTCTCTTTTATTCTGTCCCTCCTACATATATTGATTCATTTCATCCATCCATCCATCCATCCATCCATCCATCCATCCATCCATCCATCCATTTACCTGCATATCCATCTTTCTTCCTTATATCCATCCATCTGTTCATTTATCTATCTATCTATCTATCTATCTATCTATCTATCTATCTATCTATCTATCTACCTATCTGCCTGCTTGATAGTCTATCAGTCTGCCTGCCTGACTGACTGTCTGCCTGCCTGCCTGTCTGCCTACCTGTCAATCTGCTGTTTCTTTCTTTATATGGCTGCATATCTGCGTGCCCGCCGATCGGTCTGTTAATCCATTTATTTATCTATCTGTCATCCTCTTCCACATACGCAAGCACACACACACATACANCACACACACACACACACACACACACACACACACACACACACACACACACACACACACACACACACACACACACACACACAAACAAACAAACACACACGCTTATATCCACTGACACTGACACGCACAATAATATGAAGCCATTAAGCGATAGGCAACGCTTAACTGGGACTCTTGTTAACTTGGCACGTCAGGGTCGATTTTGTCCCTTGAGAGAATTTGAGAGAAATGTCAACTGAGTGAGAGACGATGTGGATATTGATGGCTGGTGTAGGGTAGGGGGACGGGGAGTGGAGATGGAGCATAATGGAGATACGAAACACCACCTTTTTTGCAACAACGGAGGGAGATTAGTATTTTGATTCCCCCGTCCTCTCCCCCAATCTCCAATCATTCATTATTTCGTGTAATGCATTGCATTTGTTTTGACAATCATAATCACACCCCTTCTGTTGTTTTTTTTCTACAAAATACAAGTGACTGCATCTCTCATACCTTGTATTTTTTTCTCTCTCTCTCTCTTGCTCCCTCCCTCTCTCCGCTTTCTGTCTCTCCATCTTTCCCTCATTAAATTCCTCATTTCAAATAGACCACTGTCAGTTTTTATTCATGCACGGTCATCCGGAAATCGGAGGCCACAACTCAGAAAGTTTCATTATATTTGCTTTCTACATTTCCAGTGTCAGAGGAATGTGAGTGGCTGATATGGTCTGTTACGTTGGCCTTCATTGGCTAATGCTTATTTTGCTTTCGGGAACAAGATTTGATGACGCAATCACAATCCTATTTACATTTACAGTTTGCTTATAATAATAACAATAATAAACTAATAATAATAGTGATAACAAATTATTATATTTGTATTTGCGCCTAATCCCCTAGTCGGGCGATAGGGGCTTAGATATACTGTATTTACATTCTTTCAGATGAGCACACATGCTCAATGAAAAGAGTACAGTAAGTATGCAAAACAGGAACACGCCCATTCGTATCCCCGAACACACACACACACACACACACACACACACACACACACACACACACACACACACACACACACACACACACACATATATATATATATATATACACACACACACATCCACACCCCTCCTCCCCTTCTTCCCCTTGGATGCGTGTGTATGTGCACTTATGGAGCAGGAGTCTAAAATCAGGGGAGAGCATGGGTTCTGCCTGATACCAAAGACTATAATATATTATAGAGACTGTGCTCCCAAGTCCCGAGAGGAAATGCCTACTCACAGAAATACACATCAGTGGGCACACACACACACACACACACACACACACACACACACACACACACACACACACACATACACACACACACAGATCCGAAGTGAACTTTGCTGTAATTGATCATTTAAGAACGATTTATCTTAACTCACCCCTGTTACCTCCTTCCCCTACAACTCTATCCATATGCCACACCAACCTCTTCCAATACTGACAGGGACAGCAGCGAGAGAACAGGCGAGGGCCGGGACAGCTGGGAGAGCAGTTCGAGGTGCGGTGGAGACAGTGGTTTGAGCATGGAGCTGAGCAGTCTTTCCGCAGCCTCCAGCCAGAACTCGGAGCTGGCTCGGCAAGTGTACGAGCAGAATCGTATGAAAGGTCAGTACAATCAGACATCTACATCCATAATAATGGGTCCATCATGGATAAAATGTGGACTTCCACATGGGAGCCTTGTGGGATTTGCCTACTAGCAAAGCATGGGCCTCATATAGGACTGGACACAAAGAAAGGAACACACGTACTCTGCTTGTAGCTATGGGGTTTGTTTGAATGGGAAACAATAAATTGGACGTCACGAGGAAACCTGGCGGTCAAAGTCATACTTGCCACATGAGGGTATAATTGGGGCTGACCTACTTCCTGTATGATTTAGGATAAACTCACATGTTGGAGGTAGATGGATTCTGGATACTCACTTTGCTGAGACGGCCTCACTTTAAGAGCATAACGTTGTGTTTGCCTCGGACGGTAGATTGGGCCAGGATCGTATTTTCACAATTTTAGGAACAGAGTCATCTTGGCTGATATTGTTGACTAGTTGGAGAGAGGAAGGAGATGTGAAAAAGATAGCAGGGCAGGGGGAAACGCGGGAGAGGGGCCAAGGGAAAGGACAAGACTGACATGATCCTGAGGAACTGCATCATTCAGGGGTGTGCGCATTGTTAAAAATGCTAATGACTTCCACCAAAATCTCGCGCTGCAATAAAGCGCGAGATTTAAACGAGATTGTTGTTTGCCAAGTCTTTCTGCCATTTTTAGGAAAACACCAATTACAGAGAATTAAATGAACGTTTTGCGCCGCTATAGAAAGAATCCCCAGGAGCAGCTAATTAAAAATGGGCTAACGGAAAGCATTTTAAGTTTGATTCTTGCTTGTTTACTTTGGACATCATTAAGGTGTTTTACTATACAATGGACGAATGGAAATCTGTGTTTGTGACAGTATTCTAATACACGCAGTTAATCTAACGCACTCGTTCCAGTCTTTTTGTCCCTCATTCTCTCACTCGTTCCTTCCCATCTCTTGCCTGTTATCCGGTTGCACATTTTGTTACGCATGTGTGTGTTTTTGTGTCTTGAATGCATTCTCTGTTCTTTCTCTTTCTGTCGCTGTTGCTTTCCATCTTTAGTAGCGAATGTGGAACTGAACAAGTTTAAAACATGAAGCACGCAGTATGGTAGCCCAGTTGTCCATTGTCTCTTATTCTTTCTTTCGCTGCACAGGGATTCTGATGTACATGATGGGGCCTTGCGGTGATTATACATGTTTTGGTTTCTCTCAGTGTGAAATGTAGTGAATGGAAGTCTTTGTATGTCTAGTCTATGTGTATTAAGTTCCCCCTAATTTGGTTTATTCAATAGTTCACTTACCAATAGTATTTAACATAATGATCTGAAGTTCTAAATGTCCCACGACTAGGACGGATTGTAATTTCATGTAATTTCATGACTGTTAGGTGAGACGGAGTGCTTTAAAAGCATGAAACGCTCATTTATCAATTATTGATTTAACCCCTGCCATTTTAAGGGAAATATCTGTGTTTAAGCCGTGGGACTTGTTTTATCGAAAACCTCTGCAGATAAACTTTGTGATTGGTAGTTTTTTTCCTCTTGCCCGAAGGACTTCACCAAAAGTCATAACGTATAAAGATATGAGCAGGGTGTCATTGTATAAGGCAGTGAATCCAAGCGAGGTCTTAAAAAATGTTTTGGTAGTGAATAAGTTAAAATAAATGTCAGCCACCCCTGAAATGACCTCGTGAACATTCTGAGTATTTTCTTTTGTGTTTTGATGCCAGTTAGTTCCTCAAAATAGTGATGACAACATGTATATATTCACAAACAGCAGTTCGGCTTCAGCCATGCTGCTTACTGTATCTTAGTGTTTGTGTTGACTAAAAGTGATCTGTATTTTTCATTGTCTTACGTTTCATATTACGTTCACAATCTGAAAAGCAGGCATGAAGTGTGCACATTATGTATTTTTACTCTTACTTTGCCCACAACTTTTTTGTTTGTTTGGTCTGTAAATCACCTTATTTTTTTTTTCCTTTTTAACTCGCCCTTTTGTCATTTAACAGCCGTGCATGCCAAGTGTGAAATGTATTTTATTTTATTTGGTAACTGCATTTTGTGTATTTTTAAATTTGAAAAAAAAAAGCAGGTTTAAGAAAGATGATTGGAAGGATATACACCCTTGTGCAAATTAATTGAAACAAACCGTAAATTTTCACTTTTTCAAGTGCAGTCATGCTTTATGGTAAAAAATAGGCATTTTCAATATATTTGTTCAATGTTTTCTAAGACAATGCTCATTTCATCATTTTCTGATGCAATAATCAGTAAATTATGCAATAATTATCATGTAGTACATCAGATATGATTGCATGATTATTTTTGTACTTATTATTTAATTTGCTGTGTTTAGTAGTCAGTGCTTTCATGGCTTGTCATTTCAATTCCCGTTGTTCTACAAGATGGATGTTATGGCCAGAAGGCGCACAAGTATCCTGACCTCACATGAAAACACAGAAAAGACCTACAGGGAGATAGCAGGAACTGTAAGGGTTAGCCTTGCAACTGTTAACCGCGTGATCAAAATGAAGAAGGAAAAAGGGTCTGTAACTCTAAAACGCAAGGATAAATGTGGCCGAAAGAGGAAAACTACCCCAAGAGACGATGTGTACTTGATACGGGAAAGTGTGAAAGACCCAAGAAAAACCAGCGAGTCCCTAAAAACTGATTTGGGGAAGAGAGGAGTACATGTTAGCTTGTCCACATTTCATAGGCGTCCCCTGGAAGTTGGCCGGAAAGCCTGCCGCCCCATTAAAAAACAACTCCTGACCAAAGCTATGAAAACAAAACGTTACATATGGGACCTGAACTATAAGAACTGGATTCAAGAAGACTGAAGAAAAGTAATTTTCAGTGATGAAAGCCATTTCTTCGTCCAGGGACAGAGAAGTCAGCATGTTCGAAGAATATCAAATGAAAAGCTCCGCAATGTCCACTTTGATCAGAGCGTGAAACACCCACAAAAAGAGATGTTTTAGGGTTGCTTCAGCTATTATGGCATTGGGAGCTTGCACCCAGTCGAGGGTATGATGCATTCGCCGCAATACATCGAACTTCTCCGAAGAAAAGTCGTCCAAGAACTGAACAAGCTGTTTCCTAATAAATCGGGTGTTTTTCAACAAGATCTGGCCCCATTTCACACGTCAAAACAAGTGAAGACATTTTTCACTGAGAAACAAATAAACGTACTGGAGTGGCCTGAAAACTCTCCTAATCTTAACCCCATTGAAGTGATTGAAATTTTGTGAGGTATTTGCAAGCAACGACTCCGTGGAATGGACTGCACAGCAGTGGAGAAGCTGACTCTGGCCGTGATTTAAGTATGGTATAGAGACCCAAAAATTCTCCAGAATTGTTCAAATTCAATGGATTCCATGCCAAAACGCATCCAAATGCTCCTCAAGAGTCGAGGGGGTCACATCAAGTACTAATATTAGTGAATAAATATTATTAATGTTATAATATAGAGTTAAACTGATTTTTCGTCGTTTTCATAGTTTGTTTCAATTAATTTGCACAAGGGTGTATGTAGCTACCAGGTTTGCATGAAAGGACATCCACGAAGTCATCACATCGAATTAATTTCCAACTAAAATGATGGTGATAAATCATATGAGAATGTTGTTGACGCTGTTGTGACGGAAATTATTTGCTAATGATAAGAAGATGTATGGCAGCAGAACATTATCAATTTGGCGGCGGTTGATCTGCTATGCTTATTTTTTTTTTCAGTATCATGAGATTTTCTTTTTACCAACTTCAACCTGCATATCAGTTTTGTTCTTTCGTTCACTCATGTTGTTGGTACTGTTGACAGCATGATGAAGATCTTGTTAAGTGAGAAAGCGATGAAGACAAGGGAGACGATTAGTTAAGCTCCTGTCCTTTTTTCTTCACCTTTTTTCAAACTAGTCATCAGGAGATATACCATTGCTATTACCAAGGTGCTATAAAAGCTTCGCCTATGAAAGTTATAACGAACTGATACCAATAAGCCAAGAAAGTCAGAATTCTTTAACAGAAAAACCGTTGAAAAGAGCAACTTTCAGTACTCTGTTGTGTAGACTCTAATGTGAATTATGTTTGGTTTAGCATGGAATTATGTTCAAAAAGAAAAAATAATATCAGCGTAATTTACTGTCACGCCGTTGGTGTTTTGAATAAGCACGCATTTATTGAAGACAATTATCGCCCTTGTTTCAGGCCCTGGCGCCACCTTGCCCAAGAGCGAGTCCGACGAATTCTCTGACTTGACGTCGGACCTTGACTTTGATGAACTGGCGTCAGAGCGGAGTCGTCCAGACGGGGGCTCGAGTACCGACGAGAGCAGCAGAGACGCCATTGCAACGAGTGTAAGTAATCGCAAAGATGCCAAACGGCAAAAACACAGGCCCAAGTCCTTGAACTTATCCCGCTCTCACAGTCACACCTCGTCTGACGAGGAGGAGGGCTCGGGAGGGAGCGATAAGAAGGGGGAGACAACTGAGGGTGCTAAGGGAGATGACTCTGGCAAACCGGAGCTCTCTACCTCAGCTAAGACTAGTGCAGGACAGACGAGCTCGGCTTCTTCCGTATCTACCCAGTCTTCCTCGTCATCGTCGGTGTCAGAACACAAAGCGAAAAAAATGCCGCCATCTTTAGAACACGGGTCTAAACCTGGCGTTAAGGAGTTCTCTATGATACAAGATCTCATCGACAGTCATGCTGTCAACAGTCCGACCCCTCCAAGGAGTCCCAGTTGGAGAGAAGGACTGGAGAGCCCACCGTTCTCCCCACGTCGGCGAGATTCGTACCCAGGCAAACGAAGAGGATCGCTCTCTCCGAAAGATAAAAAGAATCACTTTACCTACGCCGATATATCTCCTCCGTCCAGGCAGTTGTCCTTGGAAGAGATTTATGGTGGCGAGGCATCTGCAAATGGTAGCCACTTAGATAATGGCGTGGCTGGGTCCCAGATGCCACAAAGACCTTCTCCGAAATCTCCGGACGAGGTGAAAGACTCCATGGTTAGTACCATGGGTGAGACGATGGCCTTTGACCTTCCTCCTACCAGACCGAAACCACCGACCAGTATATCAGGCCCCCAGCTCCATCATAACGACTTTCATCCCACCGGTACTATGTCTCACTCCGCCCCTGTCATGGATCTAGCGACCTACGCAGCCACCATTGCCAACAGCACCGCCAGCTTGACCTCTATGAGCGTGTCACCCACCAACCTTCTACCTCATTCCTCCCACCACGGCATGGGCGAACCCTTAAGTCCTGACTCGGTGGAGAGTGCCGATTCCAGCTGCTCCTCCCCAGTCTCCCCCGGTTATTATGACAACACCACGCCCTCCAGTGACGAAATTGAAGACGTTGAGCTGGCTGACCCATCAGCGAAGTCTATAGACTTCCAGGGCTCAAAGCGACAGAAGGCTAGGCCTCCCTCAACAGACTGGTCTCCTGTTATTGATCTTTCCCCTATCCTGGATGTCTCGCCTTCTGTAGAAGAAGCAGAGCAAGAAGATATGTTAGCCAAGCAGATGGAAGAACTTGAAAGACAGCGTTCACGTGACGAAGCTGCAGAGGCAGAATATGAAGAACATGAGAATGGCGCATCTAAGGGAATACTTGGTAAACCTACTTTTGAATCTAAACCTTTCACGGAAGCAAAGAAAACTACCCCAGAGGTGATACCTCGCATTCCACCTCCGCCATCAGCAAAGAAGCTGAAACAGCAGCTGAATGAAGACCATGATGATTATGACAATGAGGAGGCAGATCACCTTGAGGATGAAGGTCCTTATGCCTACAGCAGCACGCTCCGGCGCTGTGGTAACTTTGAAGATATTAGTCGGTTAGGAAGTGATAATTCCTTAATCAAGCATACGTCCGAGCTGTCAGCTGCAGATAGGGTTGCCGAAGACATTGACATTCATGACGTGTCTACGGACTATCCTTTCTTCTCTTGTACTAGCCAGTCCACAACTTTACCTCATTCCGCCCCTTGTATTAGCACTACCATCTCAGCATTTCAAACACCCAGCAGAGCAAGTGGGGAGAGACAAACAGAAGAGCAAGGATCCAAGCAGCTCAGAGATTTTGAGGCTTTAATAACGGATGAAATCCACAAAATTGCTGAAGACATGGAGAACATTGTGAAGCGAGGAGCCGCTGATATGAAACCTATTCCTCCTCCAAAACCCAAAAGGAGACTTCCAGACCCTGAACTGGTTTTGTCCCCTCCTGGAGCTAAACAAACTGCAGAGATGCCAGGGAAGAAGCCTGTGCCTAGCATCAGAATGGAAGAGTCAGGAGAAACGTCAGTCAGCAGCAAAGATGGCTCATTTGAAGATGGCCAAAACTTAAACAGGCAGGATTCTGGGGACAAGAAAAAGGCCAAAGATTTGAAGGCAAAACCCAGCCCAATTCTTATCCAGCATATTGAAGCCGAGGAACAGTCTGTTTCGCCTCACTACAAAGTGATGGAGTCTCCACCGACTCCGGAAACAAAATCCATCAAGAGAGAGTTTTCTGACAGCACATCAGTCTCGCCCAACTCTTCCCCCGACCAGGAGGTGTATGCCTTCCCTTCCCCGGTGACGCCGCCTGACTCGGATTCTTCGCCTCCCAAACCCCACTCCCCGTCCTCCCCGGGGACGGATTTCGATGAGGAAAGTTCCACGCGTGGAGGCGAGGATATGGTCCGAAGTCCCTATGAAGCAAGTTCTCACAGAGTAGCCAGTCCTTATGATAACGCTAAACCCACGCACCTCCCTAGGTCAAGTGATAAGACCCTGCAGGCAGTCACACCACCACTGAAGCAAGAACCACGCGCCAAGCCTGGAATTTCCACAACACCAGAGCCAGAGGTTGTGATGAGGCCTCCCATTTCCCCTAGAAAGAGCATACGGAAGTTCGAAGAGCAGAAGGCAAACGGCAGGTCGAGTCCGCTGTATGAGAATGTGAAAGACTTGACAACGCAGGAATACTTGCAAGAACAGAAGAATGCTTCTTTCTTAGGCGAAACCGCCGATTCCTTGGGATTACACACAGGATTATCAAAAGTAGAGGCCGCACCTCGAGGAGTTGGAACACATTTCACAGGACAACCCACGGAGATATTCACCTATCCAGTTGTTGGAGAGTTTCCAACTCACAGTCGGAGCAGCTCAGCTCCAGCCACAGAACTGCAGGAGCTTGCCCGGCAAAGCCAGCGTCCAGAAGTACCTGCTCGCCCTCGCTCAGCTTCGGCAGACCAAGAGCAAGGTGCAGTTGGTGAGAGGACTGCGAGTGTTAGGGATAAAATCCGAGCCTTTGAAGAGGTAAATTCTGGTGTCCCACTTGTCCATCCTTGGTCACTCCTTGTAGTCGAGCAGCGCTTTTTACACACAAGTTTCTCTGTTTGGGCGCTCCTTTGTCAGAGACACGATTTTTCCGACCAAGTGTATACTTCTTGGCACTGATCTTTCCTTCCAAAAAGTCTGGAAGACATGATGCCAAGTGGAAAAGTTTAAAGTAAATGGTTAACATCAGCCATGGACAATGCTTTCAGACTCAGCCATTGACCATTGTGTTCGGCAGTGTCTGTGGCTTACATTCCTCCCCATCCTGGGTGGCTTCAGTGAGATGCTTTAAATTTCAGCAGCCTTCCAGGACGGGGTGAACAATGATTATAAAATCTGGTAAAACGAGCTGCCAGCACTACGTTTGGGGTGAACGTTGTCACTCGTTGTCTGGTAAAGTGCATGTGCAGTGAGTGAAATATAAAACCTCATACTATCCTCAGTCACGTGAATCTAAAAAGTTCAAATGACTTGATACAAATGGTTTAGGATTTAGATCAACTACTTTCCTCCTCTTCCTCTTCATGTGGTCTTAAAGAAATTTTGAGAGCGAATTTTGGGGGGCACCAGCTTGAACAGACAGCGTTTATCGTTGTATAAAGTGGGTCTGCAAAACATAAATATACAGAGAAATTTCAAGAAATTTCATTTCCCATCCTTCACATGACAGCAGAGGAGGGGAGTGAATTCTGAACCGTATTTATCAGTGTCAAAGACGCGAGGTTATGGTTGTATCATATTATTATGACCTGTTCCTGTAGTATCATTTTCGTTTCCGTGAGTCCTTCACTAAGTTTATCATTATTCGCTTCCAGTCATGTCATTGTGCTCGTGACTTTTGCCCTCATTATGCTTATATCACTTTCCATCGTCATTTGTATTATATTTATATAGACTTTAAAATTCGTACTATAATTGCACTTGGGGCATTCAGCGGAACGTATTTAGCCACATATGTACATTTACGTGACATTCTGGTGCAGATCGTATGTAAATTTGAAAATACTTTCCGTTGAACAACCCACCACGACTGGAGTTTTGCAGTCTGAGCACTTTTTGGGGGGTGAGACTCAACTGATGGGTCTGCCATACACAGCATACGACCTCGGGCGCCATTTTTTTTCTCGTGGTGTATAAAATCCTCGGGCTTCCTTTCCAATCAGTCTTTAAGTGGCCCTTGTAAAATATCAAGATCGGATCTGTAGCCCGACATCTCATGGAAACTTTAGAAGTCTACTTATTCAAGATTGGTGGAGATCGGGGAAGGGCAGGATGAATCGCCCAGTGAGTAGGCTGGAGAGATGGTTAACTATCACCGGCGTTGCCAGGTTGCAGGGACCAAATTGTAGAAGCCTCTTTAAACCATTCATCGAATCATAAGAACTTTCCGAGATGGTCAGGGCCTATCTGTAGGTCAGGTGGCACTACTGTGCTCAAATATATGCTGTTTACACTGAGGGTCCTATACCTAGATTATTGGTAATGACAAGTTTGAAAAATGGCTTTCTATTGCAGACTAAGCTCCGCACAAATGAAACAGCTTAGGCTCTTGGGAAAGGATGTCTGCAACACATCTTCATTTAACAAATTTACTGAACCATTTCACTACTGTTGCAGTTTGGTTTCAAAGTATACGATTGTTGTTACACAATATAACCAAAGGCCTTCCTTTATACTTTTCTATGGTTTTGGTTTTGAGTGAGGCTCCCGCATCTATCGCCATTAGACATCGTGATGGCCTCCAAAGATTATGCCACTGCTGAGTCACAGTTCCTATCACTGTCTTCGTTAACCTTTAGCATTTGACACCCGAAGTCTTAGTTGCTCCATACTGCAAAACTCCCAACTCATTTTTAAAACTGTTGTTTAGCACGTTGTCATTCATACAGTCTCTTTGATTCATATTAGCTATAAACGATGATCAAATAAGAATAAATTATGAAATCTCTCCTTAACTTAGCTGAAATTCTAGTTTGAGTGTGCATTTACGCAAATCTTTTCACCATCGCATAACGAAAACTTGGTATATGGAGATATCAGAATATTTGATTTTGATCATCGTTTTAATCATAAAATTAGTATTGTCTTAGTTCACAATCTTATCTACTTGATAAATCAACAAATTATTATGTAGCATTCTATCTACAGTGTAGAAATTGTCCACGAGTACGGTACACTTGTGTGTTTGTAGAATCCCCGTACCGAAACACGCTTCCGTATTTATACTTGTACTTTTATCATTCCCGTTATCTTACCATTGTTTTGTGCCCACTCATATTTCACCTATTTGCATTTTGGTAGTCCATCATGTCTGTGCCATGGGTCTGTTTCACCGTAAAGCCAGCCTAAAACTGTGATAAATTCATAAGTTCTGCCTCGAATGAACGTCTTTGAATATTTCACCTTGCTTTCGGGTCCATGCTGCTTTTGAGGTTGCCATCCCAACAACGTTCAAACTTTTGGGTCTTCCTTTGGTCACGTCGCTTGCTCGAAAGGCTGAGTGCGCGAAGCTACACTGATGCATTCAAGAGAGCCACTGTGGACCTTAGGGCATCTGAACATATTATTAATTGTGTACTAATCGAGCATATCTAACAAGGCTCTGAGAAGGATCACTTGATACCTGTGTTATCTCAAGACATGTGAATAGGACCTCTTAACTTTTCTTTATAGTAGACGAATTGTTTTTAAGTATCAATACTTTCGTTATCGGAAATATGGAATAAACCGGAAGTATCAAAGCTAATTTCGATCCTTTACCGATCCTCATTACCAAAACTAGCTCCTGGTTTCGTTGTCACAAAGTCTAGAGATGTCAAAAGGTATCTAAGTATCTAATTCCGATCCGTATCCAATCCTCAATTCCAATTAGCTACCTGGCTCCCCAGTGCAATAACTGTTTGTATCAAAACGTGTTGGAAATACTGAAGTATGAAATGTCTACTCGGCACAAGGTATCAGAATCGAAATAGTGATACGTTCGATACTTAGAGCTTGAAAGCTGAGCATAGAATATTAGCCCACACTACTCTACTCCCTCGGCCCTAATCTGTTTTCATCACAAGAGTGACCCGGTATACTTGTGTAAGCATAGAAGCAGATAATGGAAATATGCAAAGAGACCACTTCGTGTTCTCCCTTATTTTAGCTTCACCGACATCCTTGGGTAGCAATTTTCTTGGAGAAATAGGCGCCTGGGGACTAATAATGATGACAGTTAGAGGAAGCTCCAATGAACGTGTGATCTTGACCTATTCTACATGGCCGTATGGTTGCTGCTCCTTTTCCACGTTTTCTAGTCGTCGGCGTCCTCTTCTTTTACTGACGCGTCGCTGCCCAAACGGACTTGAACCAAAATAAAGGGTCGTGTTTTCACACTTAGTTCATAACGATCTGTAACGAGTCCTAGGATCGAAAGACAAAAAAAAAAAAGAGGTCACAATGTGTGTATGCCTACCAGTGCCCTAACTCTCCATAAGAGATTCGAACTTTAAACGCTCTCCAGTGTTTGCTGTTGCTATTCCGTATTATTCCTGATTTGATATCCCCCTCCTCCTCTTTTAGCGGTAAAAATTTAAGGAAGTTCCTTTTCCGGCAACTGAAAGCAGCATGGATTAAAAGCTCTTTTAATAGAGACGCCTAATCTTTATGTTTGTTTAAAAAAAGCTGAAAGCTTTCTTTATATGTGTTCCAGCCTAACAAGGTCTTACACATTCATGACTGAAACATACCTTCGGTGCATATTTTTGAGAATTTCTTTCCTGGGTCCCTCTCACTGAAAGGCGATGTTCTAAGTGTTTTGTGTTACCTGTCTCTTTTAGCCTCCTATTCCGAGAAAGAGGGTGAGTTTGCTCTGCACGTCCCAATTTCACTCACGCTCAGCTTTTTCTCTTCCTTTTGCTAACTTTGCCATATTAATGAGCATTAATTTTCTGACTGTGCATCATATAACGTTTTTGTCATCGATGTTACTAATAACCGCTGCTGTTGCTATGACTGTTCTGTTCTAATGTTTATTGTAAACATCACTGTCATTGTATTGTTTATAAATGTCATCGTTATGTTTCTAATATCAGTGTTATGTTTCTAATGCGGTGTCTTAACAGCTGCTGGAATGCCTGGCTTTCCTTATTTGGTTTGCCTTGTCTTTTATTCCTCTTAAAAGGCGGTTCTGGGGAAAAAAATGTCAGTTGTCTTTTCTGAGTAAGACAGTAACAAGCAACCATAAAAAGTTCCCTGGCTGAATTAATGCCACTTTCAAGATAGAGATTAGTGGTGATTTGTATTTTGTCGTGCCTATTATTCCTCTCAAAATGTGGCTCTGTGGTTACTGGTTTGCCGGTTGCCATTTTTCTCCAACTGCATGGTCCGTACTGTGTGATGCGGCTCTTGCTTAATATGGAGGAAACAAATTTCACAATGTTTGCCTTCGTATTATTGTAGCAGATGTTTAGGGAAAGCATGCTAGCATGCAGAATCACTTTATTTCGCTTTGATCTTTTCTCAGTATAGGCGCTTTGTAATTTAATGATTGACTAAAGTGGCGTTGTCCGTTTCATCCATGCTGTTTCTTCGAAGGAATATTCATCACTGTGTTTCGAACAAAGGCTATATCACACTTAAGCTATTTTTAAAAGCGTACCATATTATTTATGAGATCATGGTCCATGCGGACATGTTAAAGAAAATTAAAATACGTCCAAATATTTTCCCGCTGAAATTGCAGCTGCAAAGACACACACTGCTCTATTTTTGCTTTGCCATAGAATTTTTCCCCTGTGTTCTCTTACACTAGATGAAAAATGAATTAGGCAATTTCCGAAGCACAGAGACGACATTCAGGCACAGTGTACACAGTACGTATGAAATACGACTGAAAGCAGTGTAATTTGAACACATCCTCAATATCAGTTGCACGGCTAATTGCTCAACTGGGTGATTCAACATGGCAGGCAGGAAGGTGGCAAGCTTTCATCAATGGATTCCATCATGGCCGTCTGAAGCTATATCTTTTCTCAAGAGATGCCTCATAAGTGTTAGCATTCAATCGGAATCTTGTGGTAATGGTTCCTGTGAGTGGGTTGTTTTGTCATAGAGGGTAGCAATTCACTTGACATTATATGGGCGCATTTTAATGCCCTGTTGGAGGCAGTGACAAAATAATTACGTCTGATGCTTATCAGTTGAGTGCTTAAAGCCATGAAGTTAATTTTGTAGAAACACAGGGGCAAAGGTTTATGTAAAGCAGTCTTAGAGGTGTGCAAAGAGGAAAGGAAAGTGTCACCCTTATCGGTCAAGTAAGGCCAATGTCGTAAGGTAATCCATTTTAGAAGATTGATTCATAGAACAGCAGTCTCTCAAAACTCTCTTGAGATTTCAGCAGTCTAACATTCGTGCAGCCCTCTCTTCCTGCTTCTCTAATCTGAATGCGGAAGTGGGATGGGCTATTTTATATTGTATTATCCGAGACCTGCATGCTAGTTCGTTATATGGCACGCTAGGAAAAGAATTTCTCGAACAAGAGGACATCTCTTTTTCTCGAACTGTTTCCTGTTAGAAATTTGCACGACGATGACCCCCTTATCGAATATAGGTTCCGTTGCTGATGATATCGGTCTTGGAAGGTATTGTAATATATTGCAATATGATATATGCGCGTGATGCAATATTCATTGTATTCCACAGAAGCATGAGGGCAAAGCCTAGTGGTTATAATTTAATACTGAATTATGTTTTTTTCCCCCATTGCAATGATGCCATATTGTTATATTTACATCTTTAAAATAGCTGTGCTTTTATTGTTGTAAATATGACCATGACTGCGTTGTTTTTAGTTGCAAGTCGTGCAACGTGCAAGGTATTTTACACTATTCACTATATGTACCGGGTGAACTAAAAAAATGATTACATGATTTTATAATTCAAGAAAGTCAATAATTTAAACCTTATATCGTTGAAATCTGACACATATTAGCAAGTGCATTGTTGCAAATTTCAGATATCTAGCTGCTTCGGTGTTGTTGCAGCTGAAATATTATTTGACATGTCATTACGTTCATGAATGCGAAGAGATGAAGGTGATTCAGTGGACCCCCTCGTCTTGGCACCTATGTATTCTCACCTCAGCTTTGTGATTTAATGTCCAGCCTCCAACCCACACCCCCCATCTCCATCATGGCGACAATAAATATATACAGAATGTTTGTTCCTTACACCACATCTTTACCAGATTTCACTCCTTCTCTATCCTAACTTCCATCCCTTTCTGTTCTGCTTCTATTAAACCTCTCTTGTTTTGGTCCCATTACAACAAAATTGATAGTAAAAATGCACGGAAAAAAAATTACCGGTGGAAATGGACCTAGCTCGGCCTAATGGTAACTGGTGTCACAATATGGGATGGGTGGTCAAAGTGTCCATTTAAAAAAAGCTGAAGTCCATGAATTGATTGGTTATGCTTAAGGCTACAAGAATCAAAGTTTCGTGAACCGGAAAAGAAGGTTACTTGGAACAAGACTGGGGAAGTGCAGTTTTAAGGTTAATGACGATTAGAAAATGATAAGTTACAACAATACTTGTAGGGTACAGTCTCCAGTAAATATGTGCTCACAAGGTTCACAGTTACTTGGGTTTTCATGTGCGAAATACCATTTGCCTTTAGAACGAAAAATAGTTTGAGCAACTTGACTAAATGGTCCATCGCTCCCACGTTCTTTCCAACACATTTCCCTACTTTCCACAGTTTCAGGACCAACATTTGCAGATTGGTTCTAAGCTCGTGATATTCCTCTGGCGTCGGGGACTTTTAAGACTCCTGGTTTGCTCCCCTTAGCCTAAAGCCTTTTAAGTGGTTTATGGCCCTTGTTTCATATTCCAAGAGTGGACGCCAGGGGGAGACACTGGTCTTAGGTTCAGGGCGGCCACGAGTAATTGGGTTATGGAGTTTCCTGGGTTTGGCACTGTGTCCCAAATATTGGGCTTATGGTGTCAGCGTTGCCATTTTACAGTGTTGATGTTGCGAAAACAGAGCGAATTCCCCTACTTTTTACCCGCCTCCACAGAAATTGTGTTTTCAACCGAATGTGTGTGTGTGTCTGTCTGTCTGTCTGTCTGTCTGTCTGTCTGTCTGTCTGTCTGTCTGTCTGTCAAAAGGATAGCTCAAAACGTTAGGAACCAGTTTTAATGGAACTGTGGTAAGGCTGGGCCAGAATTGGAATGAAAAACCACCAAATGTTGGTATGGATCAGAATACTAAGGAGAATCCTGCAAGCTTTTAGCGAACTTTATTTCAGTGCGATATGGGAAATCAGGTCTTTAACCTACATATATTTTGCCAGTCGCGTTTGAGCCTTCGCAAAGTGCGCAATGCCGATGGCAGTGCAGGAGCCGACCACTTGGATGGGCTATAATCGAACTCTTCATGTTTGTTATGCCTGTAAAACTCGAAGGTTCATTACTAAGCCGGATAACCCGGTCTCCACTAGTCGCGGCTCGTATTTGTTCTTTTAAGTTATAATTGGCCAGGATAATTATGAGTAGCAGTTTTACTGAATGTTCCTCTAGTCTTGTTGTTCTTCCAGCTTCTCCATATATGCATGGTAGCTCCTCCATATATTATGTATGGTAGCCCTCCTGTTGCATTTGGTTTAAAGAGGTTGTCACTACCTCCACCAAGGGGATGCTGTACAGTAGGATCTAACAATCCCGAGAACGACAGAGAACCAGCTTGAAAATTTGAGACCGTTAAGGTATTCGAGATCGTGAATTTAAGAGAGGCTTACAAATATTAAGCTCGGACCCTGAGGTCTTGGGGAATTCGAAATCATTAAAATTTAGGTCGAGAGGTTTTACTCAATTTGCTTGAATTTGTTTCTTTGTAATGGTTTGCATGTGTTTGTAGCTGTTCAAAATTCCCGAAAACGATCCTTTCAGTGTCACTATTGGGAGGGACATAAATGTAGAAGATAAAATTCATCTTTATGTGGCCCGTGGTGAATTTTCCAATGCTATTAATGTTACACCTTTCACTGATGATATATGCATATACAACAGCATACATTATACATATAACACTACTAACATAATGAAAAAAGTATGGCAGAAACAAGTCTTCAAGATTCCATTGACTCAGTGAAAAAGATAATGGTCTACGGTTTCATACTAATAGTCGCACAAAGGGCATGTTGATAGATGTTTTTGGTCAATGCTATGTAGATGCATGCTTGTTCAGTGTCAGAAGAGTTCATGTGACGATTTAGGATTCATAGCTTTTCGTATACCTAATGATTTATCTTCGACCAGCACCCTACTTAATTATTTCTTTGTTGACAGAAGTTTCTGTAATCATACATCTTGGACTAGCACCTTAGTTAATTATTTAAAGTTTATGTCATTTTCCCCCACAATTCTCCCCTCCCCCACATCCATGCCCACCTCTTCCAAGCCTCGGTGTTTTCATATCAACAATTTGCATGCGTAGCACATCGATGTCAAGATTTGCATGGTTTATCGACATCCTAGCAGTAAACAACATTGCCGTAATATGTGCGTGACAACAGCATGTGTATGGCCTTATTATCCCAGCTAGTCTGTTATTTATCATGTAGTCATCCAGCCATTTATCAGCGGGGCATAGGCTACAAAAAGGCCCCTGGTTTCACGTGTTACTGCAGATTATGTAACTTGGAATAGTAATCTTTATTGAGCTTTCTTGTATTTTGTTCTTGCGCTGGAGCTGTATGAAAAAATGTTAGAAATAAACTACTGGTTAAGCGGGGTTTTTTTTTTTTTGCTTTCCTCTGAAGTCCATACAAAAGTGTTGTGACAATTATTGCGCTGTTTTTGTATCGGGATAAGAGTGAAAATACCGGTCATTATACATTGTCTTCTTTGGCCAGGCTATGGCCACGAGTAGGGGTGTGAGCTTTTTCCATTGTCTAGAAACCGACGGCTGTCATTATTTCTACTGTGTCATCCCGCAGGATAATATTCTCTTTGGAGATAATTTGAAATGTCTCTACAATTTTCAAAGGGATGCTTTTCCAAGTCTACTTGTTTTTCAGTGTAAATGCAGGCGAAGATATACTTAAGACAGTTCTGAAGTAGGGATGATCTACGTCGAAATCTATTTTTACACTCCCCTTGCTGTGTTGTACTTGGTCAGTATCGTCTTGATGTGTCTTTTTATGAACTTGGTGTATGCTTATTGGATGTTTTAGTTAAAAAAAGACGTAGTCTGTGTTCAGTGCAGGTCTGTGGCAGAAAAGATATTGTAGTCTCGGTAGTCTTGGTCTGTGGGTTTGATTAGTATGTCTAAGACTCTCGGTTACATGATGAAAATCAATACGAGGATGAGGACTATTGAAATTGCGTTGTTTTGATGTTGTTTTTTTTTAACCTTGGTGACACGTCACATGCTGGTCCTGTTTATCACATCAAGGCTAATGGTCACATCCCATAATGTGCGAAGATACTACATGTATATAAGATTGCTATCCAGCCCAGAATCAAAAGGAAAATAAACGCTATAGTAATAATAATAATGGATTTTTTAAATCTGGTATCTAAGCCACTGCCCACTCAAGAGACTTATTATTACCCCGGACAGATTAGATCACTCAAAAATATTCTCAACTCTTTTCAGGAGCTTGTGGTGCAGCTGCCATTGAATACTAGCATTCTGACAATATCTCTCTTTGGCTATAGCCGGGTATCCCTTTTACAGACGGATGGACTGATGAAAATGTGAATGAAATGCTTTCCCATGGCACTTCCCACATGACTATGGCGGGAATCGAACACACGATCTCCAGATTCTAAGTCCAAAACCGCTAACATTCGATCACACCGCACTGTGGCGAACAACTAGCTCATGATTCTATAATTGTAAAGTGTGAAAAGTTTATTCTACAGCGCTTCGAGAGGGACATCCAAAGACAGAGAAACATTGCGTCTTCTAATGAACATAAAACAGTTGGCCTAAATTGCATCTCAAGGGAAAGGTGACATGAAGTCTCCATGGGCAAGAATGTGCGTAAGAGAAGAGTCTAATCTATCACCTTAGCAAGACCAAGCTCAGGAGAATCCCAAAAATGTCGGTTTAACCCATTCTCAGTACGGGTCGGGGAAGGGGGGGGGGAGGAGGACGGGAAGTGTTTGAATGTGCCCGAGGTCACTTCGTCCATCATAGCTCACGTCTGTTGAAAACCTCGTTGTCAAAAATGGGGCTACTGTGACTGTGTCATTTTGACTCACGGGTCGTACGAACATTTATGTTTTTTAATGATTTTTTGTGGGAGAGGGGAAAGAGGGGGCACTTTCACTGTGCAGTAACATTGACTCTACTGAGAATAGTTGGTGAAGAAGAGTGTGATATCAGAGAAATCGTCGTAAGGAGAATCATTAAGTCAGATTGTACTGCGTCGTCACAGTCATAGGCATCTTCTGTCTCAGAGTTAGGCAGTTTGCAAAAACTGGAAATTTTTGTGTTAACTACAACCCAATACACTACTCGAGTGTCACAGACAAATTAAGTTACAATGTCACTGGTTAAAAACAACGCCAAAGTTTATCGCCCAACTCCTGAGATTTCAACTTCACTAACGTATGCTCCGTGCGGCGAAAATGGTGAAACTACCGATATTTGTACTCATGACTGAATGTTTATTCTACGGCTCTTTGGTTAGGGACATCTAAAGATGGGAACAAAATTACGGCTTCTCAGTGGACGTTAAGAAATTTGGCCCAAATTGCTCTACAGGGAAAGGATAATGTAAGGTATTGAGAGCAACAAATAGAACAGGGTTTTTTCTTCTCCTGAGAAACTCACTGAAATGAAATAAGTGGAATTTGCCTATAGTTGTAACGGAACGCTAATGATACATGTCTATTTTAACAGCGAAATAGCTGCACACGTTTTCAAATCCAATGTTCTCTTATCAGAATCATCCCATGTGACTTCAACTGCTAACGTTCCATTTGGACGACGATCGTTAGTTCCAAAGAGTCCATGATCACTCTAATGAGTATAGTGTTTACATCATCGACTGCGTCCTTCGTCAGCCTCTATTCTCGTGACATTAAGGAAAACACCGAACTGTAGCTATGGGTGACCTGATTGCTTAGAAAAACAATGTATACATACATGCGGCAAGTGAGAGTGTACACATCCCAGGAAAATGATCGATGCATTGTAGTGAGGAGCTCCGTCGAGACTGACCGTTTCTTGCCCCTAGTTGGCCAAAGTGGTTTTGTTTTTTGTTTTGTTTTCTTTTGTTTCGTATTGTTTTGTTTTGTTTTGTTCATATTCCAGCATTCTGTCTGTGTGCCAAAGTGGCCATTTTGGCAAATTACACTGCAGTGTTTTTTGTTTCTCTAAGGGATGTCGTGAATTCAGTATCATTTTGAGGGGTTTGGGGAAAGAACAAAATATTCGACAAGCCGCCAAGTGGATTTCTGCGCTGGTGTTGTGGATGTTGCTATTGCCATTGTTGATGAGAAAGAAAGCCCGCCAGGGGAAAGAATGAGAGGATGTTTAGGTTGCAGCGTCCCTGCAATGTTTCTTAGCATCGCTTACACCTCACGTCTTTTTGTTTTTCTTTAATCTCTTGATGCCAATCATCCTCCTCCACCTCCATCACCACTGACGTTGTGCACACTAGACAAAGACGTAAAGTGCACTCCAACATGCTAATTACGAAAATTCTGTCAACAGTACTGGAGATATTCCGAATCATTTGGCAACCTTAATAAAGTGATAGATTAGGACTATTTATGTTTGATTCCTGCAGTTTGACATAATGGGAAACTACACCCCTTCCTTAGCAAAGGAAGTATCAGTCTCAAGGCAAGCCAGGATGGCTACGACCAATGCGGAGGAAACGGGAAAATATGCGCTGACTTATGAGGGATGTTTGCTGTATTTTTATGTTTACCTCATTCATTAGCATACAGACCACCGTTGATTCTTGCCACATTCCCCCTTCACACAAGACCATTGATAAGGTCTTCCACTAAAAAAAACTGAAACCAGTAGACTGTTCCGCAATGTTGCCGAGCATTTTCTCCTGGTTGGAGACATTCTAACTTACATTCGTTCGATTGCATATTAATATCTGGAAGCATCCTTGATGGGGAGAGGTGAAATGATTAAATGGGTTACGAGTTCCAGTCGAATCGGGAAGGCACGTTCAACCTTGGCTGTTTCAGTTTTCAACTGCAGTTGTTGCGGACTGCCTTACCCTATCATCTGGTCGAGGAGGTGATACATCAACAATTGAAAACCTTATTGTTCTCGTTCGAGAGTCAAAGACAGCAATACCAGGACCATCACTTTCAGAATCCACAACTGTTGCTTCGAAGTGAATTTAGAATCAAGTCCTTTGATCCATTAAACTGCCCTGAGTGCATATCCGGTCCATCATCCTGGGTGCATATCCGGCACAACTTCCTAGTAGCATATATGTAGATATATTCAATATAGCTGCAAGCATACGGGAGAAGTCTGATCAAGATAACAGGGTCGGACGGATGACATCACTTGGACTTTAGTCTCCTAGTGCTTCGTGTAAACGACTAACTGGCTACCTCTACACTCGCCTAGGCTAAGCAACTAAATACTGCAGTTGGGTCGCACTGACCACGGCAATACCTACTGAAAAGAGAGGATGATTAGACTTAACGCTGAAGTCAAAGAGAGAAAAATAGTTTGTGCTGTCTGAGCTAGGAGAGTCGTCTATTTTTACGGAATGACTGGACAAACAAGCCGCCCCCTTCACTCTCCACACGCAAGCCGATGCAATACAAGAAACGCCTAGCCTAATAAGCCGGATTCAACCTGGTTTCAGATATTACTTTCTTTTTTTTTTTCCTTTCGAGACTCGTTGAATCGTTCAACATCGCCACTTTAGATAGAACGCATCGAGATAAGGATGTATAACAGTGTATAGCGGTGTTACCGTTCGAAAGTGTAATTAGTTGATTCAGTAGTGGTGTTCTTTATAGCTCCATGGGTGCGACAAATATTTTGAGGGACATTTTGTTATTTTTTTGCTAATCCTCGGGGTTGGAGGCTTCATATATGCACTATATATAGACGTATGGATTTCATCTTGGGCCCATGTTCTTCAAAAGATAAGAACGTTCTTTTTTTTTTTTAAGTCGAGAACAAAGCATCCGTCACCTCTACGAACGCAGAAAATAATTCAGACGAGAATGATTAGCCAGTGGCAGCAAGTTATCGACCTGTTACACTCTCCCGCCCAGAAATAGTTACAGAATAAAGGGGGAAAAATGTCAAACGGAGGCAGAAAATAGATTTAATGTAGTCAGCAGCCGAATCGGTAATCAAAGCTTGCCACTGCCGTGCATCCGGTGAGTCCGGTTCTCTCTGTTGTTTGTTGTCTGTTTTTCCAGCGCCAGTCGACTAAACCGCTCGATCAGATATTAATACATCACGCACAATGCAGTGTTTGTCTAAGCCAGAGGCAGTGGAATATTCACTGCCAGAGGGGGGTATATAGATCAATAGCACGATTATGGATACACTGTCCTGGTTAGGAAATTACCCTATGCATGCAAACTTCAGTCTCTGTTTGTGTGAGCGCGTTTGAATGTTGAGGACAGCAGGTGGATTTGGAGACTTACTGCATACATTAAGACCCAGGAACATCTAGATGTTACAAGCCTTATCAGCAAACCACAAGACTGTATCTTTAATCCCTTCGGTACGTAAAAGTGCTGATATTACCAAATAATAATAAACATCTTCGCCTGTCTGGTACGTAGGAGCTCATTAGGAAATAAGACGTATGGGAAAGTCAAGACGGATACGAACCGGGACGTACGTGTACGTCTAGGAGCAGTTTGTAACAAAGGGTAAGGACTTATAATCATTCATACGTCGTGAAGGGTTTAAGTGAACCTGTGTGATTTGGACATGGTGTGGCTAAGCCTCTAGAGGTCCGAAGCAATGCAAATGCAAATACAGTGTAACCTCAATAGCACGAATTCCTTGGGACTAGTCCAGAACTTAGAATCTATATAGCGAAGAAATTCGTCAGAAAAATTTGATATGGCGAGGAAGAGACTCGGTACTAGGAGTATGCAATTTTTTTTTAGTATAAGAGTTTCGAGACCTTAAAGTACTACGCGCACATCAAAAATAATTCTCCGTTTTTCCATACTTTTACTGTCTAAAAATGATCTATGGTGCCCATTGAGTCAATTTTGCGAAGAAAGAGCAATGTTCTGTTACCGTGCGCGTATGTAATATGACGCAATTAGAAGAGCTAGAGTTACCGGGTTTGGCCCTTGCGCCCAGAGTTATTCCCCTTCCCCGATCAGCAGAAGCCTGCGGCAAAAACGCTGCCGTCACTTACGTTCCAGCAGTTACAGACACCTCTATCTGACAATGTATTATTCAGCTTTTAATTAAGGTTCTGGTATAACAAATTTAAATGTAAAGTTTGATAGTGTAAGCCAGAAAAAAGTATTCTGCATTTTTATTGCCTCAGCATCATTTTGTTTGGCATATCTACTTTTCACAGAGGAATTAAAACATTCATATCAACATGCTTTCACCCGTCCGCAGAGCACTGGCTAGACAGCTTGGCCATGTGGCAAGAACGTATTTGACGTAAGCTTATGGCCGCCACGCGCGCAGTGGTTGTAACAATTCGGACTTTGGATAATATAACCCTGTGGGTTGTCTGGGGTCAGCAGGGACGTTATATCATTATGACAGACACTTGAAATACTGTTATATTGGAATAATATGGTATCGTATGATTTAATATGGTCTGTAGAACGGTGCAGTCTTCCTTTAAGATGTGCCCAAAGAAGGTTAGATAGTTTTTGCGATTTTGCGCACAGCAACTCGTCCGTTCGAGATTCGAAAAGCACGTCAGCTCAATCAGCAACACCTGCTTTGGGGTTTAGGATAAAGCCAGAAGGCCAACATGGTTAGATTTTAAAATATCAGTTCTATTATTTGCTACTAGACTATATGTTTGAGAGACTTCAGAGAGTATGCTGTCTTGCTTTCATTTCTGGATTGTGTGAATGAGTTTTGATAGTAAAGAAATGAGTCTGTCTCTTTGAAGATTATTATGTTTCTGCTGCTTTGAATATTTCTGTATTATATTTGCGTGCATGATTGTCAACGCCCACATGTATTTTGGAACACGATGTGCCTCCCCATGTTACATGTTTGTTAGTGCTTTCTTAATGTCTCATGCGTCTATTCCGAACATAATATGAACTGAAGGTCGTGGAAAAATGGCAGTATTGAGGTACGTCAAGTTCAGTATGGCCCTAGCTTGGGCATCATGTGTTCTGATGTCACTGATGACCCGCGAGAATAAATCAAGTGTCTAATATTTCTGTTTGCGAATTCGCTCATAATTCATTACTTCCATTTTTTTGTTAATCCTTTCTGACAAACTGTTCCATTTTTTCGTAAGGTTGGGAATAGCCATTCTGTGTCAAATTAGGCCCGTGAATTTGCCCGTTACATTTACGAACACGTTGGATCGTCTGTAATGTTGTCACACCGCTTTCTGCTGTGTCTAAAATTGGAGATATGATAAATGAGTCGCCATTGGAGCTTCGTGAACGTTTTAAGAACAGTGACGTCACGACATGCGATGCGGCGCTCTGACTGTCACGTACAGTTTTTAGGGTCTGCTTTCACTAAATACAATTTGAAATAAAATCTTTGGGGCAAGTGACAGTCTACTGTGTGGGCTCGAGAGAAGCTGCAGGAAGTTTTGTTTTGTTTTGTTTTGTTTTCTGTCTTGGGGAATTAAGGCCGAAGACACCAGAGAGATAATGTTATTTGTTTGTCGTTTTCGGCGAGACCAGGGGCCTCAGCTGTGGATGTCTTGGCGGTTCTGAGTTCTGATGTGTTCGAAGATGGCTGATGAACCCTTTAGGCATACAAGGGCCTTCCACACCTTTCCTTCCACACTCTGAGCAAGTCTGATTTGTCTGGGAACAGCACTGCCAGACATTGGAATGGCCTAACCTCCTTTGCACTGTCAAAGTAGTAATGGCCGAAATGCTTTGCTGCAGAATAACAAAGTTTTTAAAAAATGTCCAACTCAGTTTAAAACCTGCCTGTACAAGTTTCAGCACTTTTGATAAAGTCTACACATAAGGACAGATATATGTGCAGCTAAGGACACGACAGTCGTACGAGAGGATAGAAGTCTTGCCGTGTCATGCAGTGTCGTGCCGTGTCGTGCAGTGTGCGGATCCGGTGGTTTCGTGCTTTATTTTTCACCCCATGATAGAAAGCGGGGGCGATGTCTCCTTCTGAAGATCTTTTGCTGTTCCAAGAGTCCCCCATAGACAGCCAACTCATATTTCCGAATCAGCCAGCCAGGATAAACAATCCTGTACGCGTATGTGCCGTGGCTTGAGGGCGAAGCACGAAAAGCGTAAATGGCGGAGTTACGCATGCTTAGTGTTATTGGTAACCAGATCTACGAAATAAATAAAAAATGGACACTTGATAGACTAGTTTAGCTACGTGGAAATTTCAATTTCCAGACTGGTGAATTAATTGTGTTGTGATGCTAGGACGGTTACATTGTTCCATAAAATCTAGTGCACAT
Source organism: Ellobium chinense (assembly GCA_033807755.1). Taxonomy (NCBI): domain Eukaryota; kingdom Metazoa; phylum Mollusca; class Gastropoda; order Ellobiida; family Ellobiidae; genus Ellobium; species Ellobium chinense. The sequence continues at coordinate 384,166 of JAWQUT010000040.1, read as the reverse complement.
GATTCATACTCCTATTGCAACATCAGTTATTGAATACACATATTGTTCTAATTATGGGTTAGTTCTAACTTGGGATGACATTTAGGAATTTGTCACTGGGCTGTTAACAGTGTGGGTGGGGACAGGTGGGCTTCATCTTTGTCATGAAAAACCCTTAGAGCAGCCTATGCTGGCGTAAGAAAAGCTTGAAGATATGGTGGGAATCCTGGAAGCATTTTATCTCACTCATATTTGTCGTCACTCTCCTCTGCGTTGGAAGCATTCTAATAGTGACAGTTCATTGTGTCCAGACAATACTGTGTTCATATCGACTCTGAGCATATCTAAATAGCCTGGAAACATCATTGCCAGATAATCTGAGAGATATAACATAGGAATGCCTTAATCCTTTTGCCCTGTAGACGTATTACTGGTCGAAATGCTTTGTTGCAAAATGACAAAGTTTTAAGAAAATGTCGGACTCAGTTTAAGACCTGTCCGGTACAATATTTAGCACTTTTGATAGAGTGTACACATGAGGACAAACTTACATGAAATTAAGGACATGACAGTCGTACGAACGGATAGGAACCTAATTCGCGCTGACGTGGTGATATATTTTCGTCTCTCTCCTTTTGCACTGGAGAGCATTTTAAAAGTGACCGTTCACCTTGTCACATATTATACTCTGTCCCTGTTGACTTCTGGCAAATTGTTGACGCCTTTGTTGAACTTTCTCCAGCCACAGAAGAAAAAAAAATCGAATCGAGCTGAAAATATGTGAACTGACTTTTTAATCTTCCTATACCATTTTTTTTTCTTTTTTTTTTTCAACCATTCTCTAAACTGAAAACAGTTTAAGAGATTGGACCCTGTAACCATCGATGGACAAGGGCTCAAAGCGATGCCCTCTAGATTGCACTCTTTTTAGGCGATGTTCATAATGCGGTGTCGTCGGGGATGAGGTGAAATATACCAGTCATGTCTGCATCGTGGCTTTGTCCAGATAATTTCATCTTGTGATGTCGTGGTCTTTTTCTTATATGTCGCCCCCGCCTTATTTTGCTTTATTTCTTACCAGGTTATTTACCCGTTCAGTGAACAGGTCCGAGTAGTGTGTACCAATATGCAGACATTGACAGTAGTATTAGTTGACCTAATATGCGACTGTTGCGCCATAAGTCGTGTAACAAGATTTACACATATTTTGTCTAGCCTGTGTGCACGCCAACGCACACACTGCCTCCGGCCAGATTTTGAAAGAAGATAGTCACTCGAATCGGCGAACGAGACGGCACGGCTGGCACACGTTTGTCTTTCGAATCTAGCAGTTACGCGTTCAAAGATCACATGATAGTAGAGTGGCCATTTCAAATTATTTTTGCCCTATTTCATTTTTTTTACATCCAAACCGTGATCCAGTCAACTCGCCAACCATCCAAAAGGCACGACTATAAATAACAACACGTCCTTTGTCAATTTTTGACCGCAGTCTATGGCATTTCGGTGGCGTTCTTAAAGCAACGAAATTTGAGCTTGTAATATTTTTATATAGACGTTTATATTTCCGGCCACGACATTTTGTGTGCGAAACTAGTTGCTTACACTTGTACGTGTGGGGAGAACTTAGTGTAGGTGGGGCAGGANGGGGGGGGTAGGTGGGAAGGGGATTATTCTCGTGTCTCGTGCATTACCACTGGGCCGTGCTGACTGCGTCGTGTATTTGGCACTGCTGCTGCTGGAACTGAAATTATATCGTCTTATGCACAAATGGAAAAAGATAACTGTCCCAGAAACAACAATAACAACATAAAACAAGGAGGGGTAGACATATTTATTGCCCCAGAAATGTTCTTGCCACCGCGCGCTTTAGACATTGACTTTGGGATGGTAATATAAATTGCCCCTGGGATGCCCTGTGGCGTGTCTGTCTGGCCTCTGGCATCTTCGCCCTGTACAAGATACATACAAGGGATGGCGAGATGGAGAATGCCTTAGAGAATAGCCGAAGTCTTTTGTCTATCTCTTGCGGGGGAGAAGTTTTCGATGATCCATTGCTTAAGCCTACACACCTTAGCCGTTTCCATGACAACAAAAGACCGAAATTCCCCTTAGAGGAAATTATCTGGTTGAGATGGAAAAGGATGTATAATGTTTAGTGGGAATGAGAAGCACAGAGATGACTGAAGGGAAACATTTGTAAACTGTCAAGCATCCTGGATTCAAGTAAAAACTCATAACAGCGTAAATCGAACTTGATGTGCATTAAACGAAGTCCAGATACGGAATGGGTAGGCTGACATGGCTAGGGATGGAAATGACCATATTATTATTACTTTGGAAGTTTTTCCCCTACCTCTAAAGTTCTGGATAATCCCTTATGTCATATTATATCCTCTTGAAACCTTCATTATGGTCTCACGGTGACTCCGGCCCCCTACACCTTAATGGATGTGGTCCAGTGTTAGAAGAAGGCATGAAGCCAATTGGTCAAGATAATATACCGACTGAGAATTGACATATATTAATCCTGTGAGAGTTGTGGTCAGATAGGAAGACGTGGGTGGTCATTTGTTTCACATAGAGGAAAGGGTGGGGAAGAGGGATGGAATATGAATTAATACTGACATGAAGAGTGTGTGGATGAAAATACCGTGTTGTCCAATGATGTCTTCAGAGGCTTGGCAGGGTGTGAGGACTGGTAGTAGTGGCTCCGTGCGTTGAACGAGCCCTTCCCGGCCTGGCTTGCTGGCGTGCTAATGAAATGTTTTCCGTGTGCTGGCACGGACGGCGATGGTTAGCCTATTGTTGTTAACTGTTGTCATCGTGGATCGAAACATTCTTATGCATGCCCTATCCGAATTTGTATTGAGCCAACTGGCACTTGTTACGTGAGCGTGATGGCTAGCTTACGCTGTTCTGTATACGCCACTCTGGATGCCTAATGCAGCTAGTGGTTGATCAATAGACACATTATGCCCTTGCCTGGCCATGGCACGGACATGTGCATCATCAGGACGCCGCAATGGAGTTGTGGAAATAGACGTTAGGGCTTAGACAGTGGCATGCCAGGCTGTTTGTGGGCAGTGGAAGTTTCGGTTTGTGGGTCATTCCATCTTATATATTTTCAAGTGATAAAGCATGAACTATCATAACTCATCCGTATGGTGCAGATGTCAGAGTTTTGTATCAGGTATCCAAAAGCCAGAACTGTTTGTGTAGTATTCACTACTTAATCCTTCTCGGCGGTTTGAGGAAATGTTTATAGGAGCTGTATTATTACGAAAGTTTTGGCCTCAATGTATTGAACCATCATGCAACAGATCCTTTAGGGGTATGTGCAGAACAACCATAAAATGACATCACGATTTTAATATGCTCAGTTGTCCTCAGAGTCTGCTTTCTTGTTACAGTTTTCACAGATGAACCTTTAATGTCATCAAGCGTTATCCGCATATCGCACAGTCTACTCGATGCATCTTAGCCCACTCGCGTAAATGCAAGCGGGAACATCTTTAAGTGAAGATTAGTGGTAGCGAGCGACATCTTCAGAATGCTCATGATCTTGAAGTTGATTGATTTGAACAGTGAGGAAATTTAGATCTTTCTCGAGCTGAAAATGTGGACAGGGGCCGCCGGATGGTAAGGCTGTATTCTGAGATCACTGGTGCCAGAGTTCAGACGCTTTATCTGATCAAAGGGATGCGCGAACAGTAGTCGAAAGTTTGTCTTGGAGATTTTTTTGTCTGGCAGGAATAGTCACAAACCGGTTTTCGTTATAAATGGCTTAAATACCTTTATTCCAAACGTTTGAGCAAACGCTAAATGTCCACATTGTGTCCCATACATCATGTTTTGATCTTTGGAAACATTTTCTTTCGTGGTCAAAGTAGGCCAACTGCCCATGTGAAAAAATAATACAGTATAATGGAAAATGCCAAGATGTACTTATCCAGTTCTATGCACGCCACTTAGCATAGTCTTGATCACTGGTGCGTTAATCGACCGAGGCACTCAGTTTACTCTAGAGGAAATGCAGGAACAGAAGAGGGAGTAAAAACTAATTTTGTTCCTTACTATAAGTATATCATCAAATTCCCCGACTGACATTCTGTGCACTGGTGACAAGTCAGTTTGGTGATGGTACGGAGGACGAGGGAAACAGCTGCAATCTCTCAGACAAATAGGGCTATTATAAACCATAGCAGTGCTTGTGTACATGAAGTGTATTGTGCGATCTCCTTTTACTGAGACCAAGGGATGTTGTATGTCGGTGTCGAGTTGTTCTTTATGGCTTTGGAGGTCTGTGGCTGAAATTACGTTCAAAAGATACAGTTGGTTAAAGAATGCGGAAAGTCCTCTAGTCTTACTTTGGTGTTCTTTGAGAACTGAAGCATGGAGTGGTTTTATGATTCTCAGTTGTCACCAAACTCTGATTAATCTACTTTCGTATTTGATTTCACATGCGTATCCATCATCGATGTCATCAAGCGCTTCCGCATTTTGCGCAGTCTGCTCGATGCATCTTAGCCTTGATAGAACCATAGATATTACAAACCGTAGCAATATTTATTATAAAATGTTCTGCTGCTGGACCCAAGGATGTCGGTGACGACTATTTATATAATCCCGGCCACTTTACTGTAATTCAGTGGATACACTACTGTTACTGCTGCGGACAGCCCACAAGTCTTACTTTAGTGTTCTTGGAGAATACAAAAGCCTGGATAAGTGTTGTACGTAGCTTCAGGGATTCAAGGAATTCGGTGCCGACTTGTTCCATATAACCTTGCGGTCTGTTGCCCCCTTTTGTTTTGGTTACTTTGCTATAATTCAGTAGTTACAGTACGCTTTAGATTGCGAAGAGGCTCACCAGTCTTACGTTTGTGTTTTTGGAAAATATAATACAGATGCCTGGAGAAACTTGCACTTAGCTTTAGAGATTTGCCCTGGCCCTCGCCTTGAATAATTGATGTTCGTCTAGGATCTGTCCTTATTGGTCCTGACGGTTATAATAACAGTTGCACCGAAGTGCAGTGTCACGGCAAAAGGGTAATTTCTATTCTTCATAATTTCACAATGTCATTTCACAAACGACTTTCGTTGCCCACGCAGCAGTAGAGCTCATACATTGTGCTGTCTAGACATACTGAATCATTTGGTCTTTTGACAGTGACTTACGTCACACAAAAAAAGTGTCGCCCCTGGTTGGACATCCTCCTGACATTAAACATTGATGTATTTCAAGGACATCTACGACGCTGTTGATGAAGCTCAGGCCAAGATGTTCCGGGTCATTGCCAATTTTGTAAGATCCCTTCGAATATTGACTGGATCATTTTTTTCAATTACTCAGTCGTATTTGTTTATTCATTCGTTTGATCTAGTGACTGTTAATGAACTTGTCTTTCTTCTTCTTTTCTTTCCTTTTTCTTCTCGGGTTATGGACATGTTTAGGTGATCTCTGAAAAATACGTACCCTTGAATGTGTTCATAAATGTCAGTATTCTACATAACGTCAGTATTTTTCCATTTGGTTCTATACATGTATACAAATAAAGTCTGCTTTACCTAACTTTACCTTACAGGTACATTTTTTTTGTATTACAAAAAGCCAAAGAATACAGCTGATGACTGTGGTGACGAAAGATACTTCAGCACAGACTGGTCGATTTGCCGCCTCCCTTACTTCAAATCCCCCACTCCTCACCTCCACACAAGCATACACTTTATTTCCAAATTTAAAACACACAACACACACACTTTTTCTACGTCTTGCTTTTACCATTATTATTATAAAGAGTAATCCAGGAATACTGCAAACTGTCATGCACAAAATAACGTAACTGCGAGGTATATGGCTTTGTCACGAAATGCGATGGTCTCTCTGTTCAGACATTTTTATTTCCATTTACTGTCTTTACTATCGTAACTGGTATGCTGTTTGATTTGTTTTGCATGTTACGTGTCGCATGAGTTGATCTTGGAGTTATGCCGTCCTCTCTTAAACAGCCTTTTTTAAAAGTGTGTATGACAATTGCATGTTGTATGTTCAAGATCACAATCAAGTCTTCTGGTGACAACTCGGATTTGTTTCTAGGACATCACTCCAAAGCTGTCCATGCTTTTATGTTCCGGAAAGTCACTGATTTTATTGTATTGCGAGAAATCATTTATATCTGACGATAGCTATATATTATGTAGTCTTGAAGCCTAAACTTGATACAGCGGAGCACACTTGTTAACGATACGCGTAGTACATAAACACGCATACTGAATACATTATATTTGGTCCCGATGTTTCTTCTCTAAGGGTACGTGTATAGTTAATACGTATTTCTATTAATAAGTGCACTTTTGGTCGGTCTTAAGGTATATGCATCATTGGTGCTCCGTTGTGCCTTCTTTATCGTTAGACACTTGCTAATCGCGAAAGAACAACCCCGCTAAGTGTGCTTGCTTTATGCTCGTTTGCAAAGATGTCAGCTGTGTTCCTCAATTTGTGTGTCTGCTCCTGAATTTTTATGTCATTGACAATTTACTGGACCACTACGGCAAGGTATTTGTGCCAGTTTGAACCATCCACTCTTCCTCCACCCGTTCCATTTTGCCTTTGGTCATTGGGTCGATGATTTCAGATCCCCATGCATTACTTCCCCACCCCAAAGAAAAGCCCCCCACCCCAAACACACACTCTTTTTTTGCTTACTTTTTGTGTAAAAGGCTTCATGTTCGTTTGCCGACAGTTTTATAATCCTCTAGAGCAGATTGCCTTAACTGGATGCTCCTCCAGATTTTAGGACATGAAATTCTCAGAGTTGACCGCCCAAGTGCAGACAAGCAACAATGTAGTTCTCATTTTTGTTTAGAAGATATTGTAGTAGCTTAATGATTCCGTATGTTAAATAGCTTTTAAAGATTATTATACCAAAATACTGGCTTGACCCTTCACACGTAAACACCGTTTACCGTTTGTAATTCATGGTTATATCCCCTTGCCCTGCTTTCCATTTTGAACCGACGTGTGCGTCATTGATATGCTAAGACCGCAGAAGACAAGTCGGATTGATTCACTAAAATTAATAATGAGAATATGACACTGTGGCTTCACTGTAACTTAATGACCTACTTAGATCACTTACGCACTGAAGCCTCCAGTGACAGGCTAGAGAATCTTTAAAAATGTGGACCATCTTTAATCCAGTCTAGTCCGCTTCATCATCTTGTGAAGGAAGGACAACCCAACCAGGAAGGTAGCGCCTTTGTGGTGAGAGCACCGTGTCTGGCATTCCGGTCTCATAATATCGTAAATGGCGCAGTTGCCATCGCTTGTCTGACCTGCTTCCGGATTTTTGTCACGAAATGTTCAAATTCTCATTTGAGATCCGCTACAGACGCGTGCACGGCATTGTGATTGTCGTTGCGCAAAACATCTGTTTTTGTGTTTGTTTGTTTCTTCGTCTTCCGCATTCATTATCGTCAATTTGTGAGCGCATGGACCTTTCTCATGGAACATTCATGAGCAGGCACGGTGTCAGATTCACTTCCGGTGACCAGTACACATGGCTAGAAACTGTTGTGCTTCGCGATGCGAGGCTAGCTCTGATCGTTGCAATGACCTTACGTTACACAATATTGCTTACGATGAAGCTTTCAAGTGTCTGTAAAGTGCCAATATGAGTAGGGACCCCAGAAAACTGTTTCAGGTGAATTGATATGAAACAGGGCAAACTGGCAACATAGGAATTGCAGCCACATGGTGCAAATGAATTTCTTGCCAGATAGTTTTTACCGAGTGGAGCTAAACTTATTAAAATCAATTTATGAGTGTTTCAGGACATAGGGCATGGCAATAGAGCAATTCTTTGATAATATTTCTCTTCCCCGAACTTGTGTTGCGCAATTTCACTATATAACCATATCCGAAAATGTCTGTCTCATCGCCAGATGAAGATTTCTCTCTTTCATTATATTGAAACAAAGGTAAACCGGAAGTTACCAATATCTCCTCCCCAAAAATAGCTCGAGAATCTCGTGATCACCGGTGCTCATTAAGAAAGGTCTATGGGATGGGGGAAGCGGAGTTACCCACCTGCTTTCTTCGGACGCACTAGTTTTTTGGAAGGGGTGGCGGGAGAGTGCTCGGAAATAAAAATCAGCCTGCAAAACATGAATTCTTTTTTTACCGAGCAAAAACTTGGCTGGAAAAAGTGTCAACTCTCATTGTAAAAATTTCACTGAGAAAAGATCATTTAGAAGCAAATGGTCATTGGAAACGATAACATAGACAGTGCGTGTGAATTTACAGATCATAATTATGGTGTCGGCCAAGACAGCTGGGATATCTGAGGGCCTAGTTAGCATATCATGAGGATGGATGTAAAAAGATGAAAAGCACAGACTTACCTTCCATCCGTTGTGCCTTGTTGATCTTAAGATCCGAAAACTGAACCATTGTGAGCTTGAGCAGTGCATAAAAAAACAGTAGTTTACCACCTAAATTAGGCTAAGAACTGGACACAGTAGACTTCGGCAATATTTACATAAGACATTAAAGGTTGGAGACTCGGAGACATGTACATGTGGAACTGCACCAGGTACAGATCACATTCTTCAGCACTATCCTAGGTCTGACTAGCAGGGAGAAATTCATTGACTCTGAGGCTCGACACTTCAGTCGAAACTCCATGGGGCGGCAAAGGAGCACACAGCATCATTTATACACGTCACTGGCCTCCTGATATGATATGTCTGTCACGAAGAAAGCAGAAGAAGAAGATATGAAGAAGAAGGAGAAGAAGAAGAAGAAAGAGAAGCACCTAATTTGATCCTAATTTCAACTTTTCTCTCTATAACTGTTGAATTCCCTCTTTTTTCGGGTGATTTTTTTCCTAGGAAGAAAAGGCAGTTGACATGTTTTTCCGGTTAATCTTTTTGGGGGGGACGTGGGAGAGGGGAAGGCCCTAGTCTGAGATCCCCGAATAGTACGTCTTAATAAAGACTGCAAAAGTATTGAGGGCCTTGATTATAGCAGAAGCTGACACATGGAATAAAATGGAGAGGGTATAAAATTAAAACTGCTGTCTCGATTAGGAAGACAAAGTTGATTGGTGAACACTGGAATAAGAGGGATCTTTTGGATTTTCTTTTTTTTTTTTGTCCATCACTTTTCATGTTTACCAGCACGTCCATTTCCCTTTCACCTGCATGCTGCTTCACTTCCCATATCTTTTTTCATTATATTCATGTCCAAATCAAACAGGACGTTTGTTATTATTGTCTGTCGTTTTACTCTCATGTTCCAGACCTTCACAATCCAGTTGCGAAATCGAGCGTGGGAGAGGCTTTTATAATGTATTGACACTTGCAGCTAGAGGAAACCACATTATTAAACATAATCAAGTTTTATCAAGGCATTTGACTCTCATCCTTTTACACCGCCTTCCACCCCCACCATCTTAATGTCCGGCCACGCGCGTTTCCCAGCAGCCATCCAGGCAGTTAGTGGTGCTGTACCCAACCAGGCTTAGCATTGTAGCTTAGCAGCTGTAAAAATACATGTACATTGTACAGTACGCGTACATGTATGCAGTATCAGCGTATGTCCTTGTCTTTCAACACATTTTAATAAGCCTGTGGAAGAGTGTACCTTCACTGTAAGTTTAATGACTGATTCTGGAATTCCATGAGTAGTGAAGCCTCTTAAATATATAGAGGAACCCCCTNCCTCAAAAAAAAAGCTTACTTAGTTTCAACGTTGAAACACTTTTGTTTTCAAATTTTATGCTGAGATTTGGTTTATATAAGCAGTTGATTATTATTTGAAAATACTGCAGCTATAGTTATGTCCCAGCTGAGAAATAAAAGAAAAAAAATATAGATATCTTTAAAAAATAGTGTGACCGGTGTGCAGCTAACACACTTGCCCCGGTACATCACTTTTTGATACGTGGGTTTTAATTTCTTTACTCTGACGAAAGTATAGCACCCAGACCAATGAAATATGCAATAATTACAGAGTGTATCTGTCAGTTATTGTTTTTTTTTTAACCTTTCTCTCATTATCTCCGTAAGAGTTTCAATTATGTAAACTTTGTTCTTTTTAGGTCGCACATTATATATTTATACACAGTTGGAAGGAGCAAAGCAGTGTGTCTTGCTTTGTAGTAAAGAAAATTTATAGTCTGCTCTAGATCCGTCAGTCCTAAAGTGCTGGTGTTGACGTTTAATATGATATTCCACACAAAAGGTCGAAGAAAATATGATCGAATACGACCATTTTATCAGCAGAAAAAGGCTAGATTCCTTACAAAATATCTGGCATCTTTCATTTTAAGCTCACACGCAAAATCTGATAATGCCATCGAAAGCAGATTAACATTCTGAACAAACTTATACCGGCATTTGCTTTTAATCTAATTTGTGGAATACCCTACTTGTCAGTATGAGCGATAATATAAAGTTGGCCTAGCTTTCTGCCAAACTTAATTAACCACTGTTGTTTTGTTTACTGTTAGTAGTGTTAGGACGAAGATTGTTTGCAGCGCACTCGAGGCTAAATGCGCCTGTGTTTTTGTGGGTTTTTTTTAGCGTTGTTTTTCTTCAACTCAATAAATTGAATTTGCAGAGTGTAACAAACAGCCACATGCCTGCTGTCAAAAGCATATTGGTCTATGCCCTTGCTATAAAGCATCTGGTTTTTGTGAATTAAAACGCTTGCGGATGTCTGAATGCCTGTTGTGAGACAAGCGAAAACGTGTAAGTGGATTTCAGATTTTGATTGGGCTCGATGGTGACTGGGTTTGTTTTAATGGATTGATGTTTCCTCAGAGAAGCTGTCATTGCTATATGACGGTCAATGCATAAATGAAAAGGAAAATAGGCAGGCTTGTAAAAGACGACTTGAGAATATTTATGCAAGTAGTATTGGCACTGGCATTGTTTTATTTATTTATTGTCGTCTAGGGCAAAACAAACTTTATTCTCCGACAGCTCTTGAAACTCCACATGAAGCCAAGGATATTCAGAAGAGGACGCGACCCTCGACCTTCGGGTTTGACTCACTGTTCCTCTGGTGTTATTTTTGTCACTGGCCTCTAAGACCCTGCTCGTCTGCAGGTTTGGGAAGGAACAATGCGATCTGAATGAATGAATGGATGTGTGTGTGTGTGTGTGTGTGTGTGTGTGTGTGTGTGTGTGTGTGTGTGTGTGTGTGTGTGTGTGTGTGTGTGTGTGTGTGTGT